>CAUYLG010074313.1:0-145042 GCA_963573385.1 Cacajao melanocephalus
CATGGGAAGAAAAGCCAGATATAGGTGAAGGGGAGGAAAGCAGCAAATCACACTGCCACGTGTGTACCTATGCAACAATCTTGCATGTTCTTCATATGTACCCCAAAACATAAAATACAATAAAAATTAAAAAAAAAAAAAAAGATCACACTCCTTGCATAATACTCAGAGTAAGGAGATGTGAGAGCTTCCATCTCTGCTAGATAAATGGTGAGCAGGGCACTCAGGCCCCTCTCTTCTACCTCAATGAACATTCTCTGCAGGGTGGCAGTCTCGCCTGGTGACTCAGGCTGTGGACACTGAAGCTCCACCACTGCCTAGTTGCGTAGATGACACTGGGAAAGTTGCTTAGCTTCTGGGTACCTTGGTTTCCTCAGAATGTCAGCAGCAGGACCCACTTTGTAGGGCTGCTGTGGAGACGAAATGATCTTTATAAAGCCCCAAGAACAGTGGCTGGGACAGAGTGGGCACCATGTGTTTGCTGCCATTATTAATAGATGACCCATTACTATAGGTCTTCCAGCCTTGAAAGTCTGTGTTCGTGATTCCTTGGGGGCTCCTTCCTGCAGGAGCAGGAAGGAGGAGGCAGAAAAATCAGGAGAGCAAGCATTTCAAAGAGAATTTCGTAGACTCCCCTTGCTCCAGGAAGGTCTGGGTTTTATGAAGAGATTTAACTTCTCTCCTCATAGTGAGAGAGAAGTTGGTGAACTGATGGAAGGGCAAGGAATGTGAGTATGATAAACTTAACAGGCTGCTAAGAGGTTTTAAAGGCCATATAGGTTCTTGAAAGCTATTACAAGGCTATGGGAGATGCCCCCCACCCAAGATGTGGAGGCGGGTCTCCTGGCATCAGCTCAGAAAGAATCCTTCCCCTCTCTCAGGGGAAGAAGATCACGCAACCTTCAAGCCATAAACCGACAGCCACGGGGCACCTCTCCAGACAACTGCAGACCTGCCTGGAGACCAGAGCTAAAAATAACCATGGAAATAATCTGTTGTTTCAGGGGAGGACCAGCATGGGCTCTGAGTGGACCCAGCCTGAGGTTTGTGAGAAGGCCCAGCACCCACAACATGGCTTAGAGTGAGGAACTAAATGTTATAACCCAAAATTTGACAGTCTTGTGTCTCAGGGCCAGTTAGATGCTTTTAAGAAAAGCCAGGGATTGATTGTTTTGTTTCTAGTGAGCTGGAGGGGGAGCCTGAGGATGCTGCAGACTGTGTGGCTCCCAGACACCAGTGAGAGGTACAGATACCGACTACAAGTACAGGCTTATGGCGGTCCACGCTCATCATCCCAGGATGGGCTTCATCAGCCTGTGGGCAGCACAGGCACGCAAGGATGGGCACCTAGGACGAGTCCTCTCTGCACCTGTAGTTCCAGGTGGCAGCACAGAACCATGTAGGAGGGTGTGACAAGCAAACAGAGTCCCTGAGAGCAGCCAAACTGCAACTCCACTCACCTTGATAAACTTATTCAAAAATGTGTTCATTCAGCTGATGTTATGTCAAGTGGATAGAAGGCCAAGTTTTGGCACTGGGTTCAAATGCTGGTCTGTCCTAATGTGACCCGGGCAAGTACCATCAGCTCTCTGAGAACTGTCCTTGCTTTCAGCAGTCTCCAGATCAACAGCCTCAGGTATACTTGTCATTAATTCTCTTTTCTCACAATCCTGTTGACTCCATTAATCCATCTTGAACATACAATTTACTTAAACTCATGTTGCTCACGGGTAAAATGGGGTTGTTGGAAGGATCAAACGAGTTAATGCATTTGAAGTACTTAAACTAATCCCCTTGTTCGGAGTAAGAGCCCAAAAAATGCTAGCTATTGATTCTTGCAAACCTCTCGTGTGCCCGGATAGCTCTCTAGCTTCAATTTCCTCATCTTTAAAGTGAGCATAACAAGTAGGGTTACTTTAGAGGGCTATGTAAGATGTTGCGTGCTTTGTCCACAGCAGGCTTTCGATAACTGGAAGCTGTTACTATTTCTCAAGTAAGAACGTGCTGGCTGCCTTCTAGTATCGTCTAATCATGTCTCTGAGGATGTCCTTCAACACATCAGAGGAACTGGGCTGCTATTCTGGGAATAACAATCACTGATATTTGTAGGATTTTCCCATGCATTATCTCATTTAATCCTCATCTCAACCACTGGGGCCGGTGCCTTGCCCAATGGCAGTGGGTGCCATGCTCAGAGATCACCATGCACTGGTGTCTCTTGGAGTTATGCAACATGGCAGTGCTGTTCACCTCATGGATCACAAGCAAAGGAGGCCAGGTGGGTGACTGGAGTTCAGCTAGAGCCCTTGCTGGATCTAATATCCCCAGAACCCTGGCCTAACAGCAGAATGTTTCTGTGATTCAGGCTGCCAGCGGGAGCAAAGCTCTCCGATCTCCTTGCTCATCCAGTGGCTTTGGTGGCTTCCATTCTTTTTGTTGTTAAAATGCAGGATGACTTCCCTTCAGGAGGTTAAAGCTTGTATTAACAAGCATCCAACTCCTTAGCCGATGCGAGTCTGTAAGTTTTTGGAGTTGCTGAGATGATAAGAGATGGTCCAGGTGGTATGGCCCTACTCACACATGTTTGGAAACCCTGGGCTCCTCGTGTCACCATGAGGACCTTGGAGAGAGAGGACACAAGGAGGGAAGTGGAAATGAGAGCAGAGAGGGAAATGGTGCTAAGAACCTGTCATCTGCTTTGCAATCTACCCACTCTTCCTCCCCAACTCCCACCCAACCTTACAGAGCTTCAGGCAGTAAGGAATGAGGGGTGGGTAGACCAGAACTAGGGAGAGGGTTTGCGCAGTGATTCAGAGAAGCCACTGGAAACCTATGAAGCTGACTAAGGTCCAGCCAACAAAGACCTTTGAAAGGTCCTGACCTGCATCTACAACATCCTCTCCGAGCGTTCCAACCCGTTTGTTCAGGTTTGGAGGGAACATAAATCAAATGCCAACCAGGGAGATGTGACTCTGGGCCTGTGGGTGCTGCAGTGGGCCAGAGACCACGTGGCCCACCTGAAAGAACAGCTGATGTTACCGGGAGGAAATTTAGTCCAGTTTTGCCAGATCTTCCTGATGGTCAGAAAAAGCCAGAAACCTGAATTGTTTCTGTGTAATCTCTTAATTTTTAAATGTTGGCCACTCATCCAACATTTTTAAATAAAACTGTGTGGCCAAACAAACATGCCTGTGATGGGACACGACCTATGGCTGCCATTTTGTGCCAACTGAGTTCCTGTAACTTCTCCCTCTACCACTGGGCAGGAGTCCTCTTCCTTCACCCGCAGGCAACACTTTGCCTTCTGTGATTCTTTTCCCCTCTGAGTGTTCAGCCTGAGCCAGGATAATGGCCTGGGGGGAAGAGTGTGAGGCTAGATGTGCTAGGAGATGTGCCATGTGCCCTGGATGAAGAACGTCCATCATGCTCAGACCTCTGAATCCCCCTTGAGAGAAGGGAGATAAGGGGCCTTGGACAAGTCTGTCCCTTCTCTGGGACCTAGTTCCCACGTCTGACACTGAGAGGTTCACTGTAACTAAAGGTCCTTCCGCCGTTGAGTCTATGATTTGTTTTCACTGAAGGAGAATGGAGGCATAGGGCAGCACCTGTGATGCAGGTGTCTTATTAATATTCATCATAGCCTCTACTTCATGAGGATTCCTATGTACCAGGTGCTGTGCTGAAGACTTTACATGACTTATTACATTTGATCCTCCCAAATGCCCTTTGAAGTAGGAATTTTCATGTGTGCAAAGATGGTCACCATATATCTGTTCACTGTGTTTCTTTATAATGTGAGTCTGCCACTCTGCATCAAGAAATGGAATCTATTTCTTCAGTCCCTGGGTCTGGCTGGCCTTGTGGCTTCCTTAGACCAGTAGAATGTACTAGAAGTGACATTCAAGAACTCCCAAGATTAAGCCTCGAGGCCTTCCACTTGCTGTCATGAGATGCCACGTAATGAAACCAATGTAGCCTAATAGAGGATGAGAGGCTGCTTGAAGAAAAACTAAGGTGCCCCAGCTGAGTGAGGGAATGTATTCTCTCCTCGGGTCCACAAAGGGGCGTGGTTTCAAAGGCAAGAATTTCCCAGCGACATGCCCGACCTGCCTTCTTTCGCGTCTCCATCTGGGAGCTTAGCGGTTTTGTTTAACTTTCTCGCTAGCAGGAAGAAAGACTGCCCAGGTGAGCTTCCTTTGTCTAGAAAGCCCGTGAGAAGCTATGGGAGGTCTGGGGGCCAAACAACAAATCAGATATCAGAAATCAGACATCAATCACTCCAGCGGAAGTTTAAAGGAACTCCTTTCATAGGACAGAAAACTTGAATAAGGCAGGAATAACTCCCAGATTAAAAGTCCCCTTTTCCCATATCTGTGGGGATTCCATATCTGGATCCCCTCTCACAACAGCATGAGAGCTCGCTCTCTCTATATATCTATTTATTTCTCCTTTTTTTCTCTGCCTAAATAAATCACTTTCTGCAAAACTCTTTGGGGTCTGATATTTACTTAAATGAGCTCACTACGCCTGGCGGGGTCCTCTCCCCCATTCTTGGGTGAGTGAAGGACCAAGGGCCTGGAAGAACACATCCAGTTGGGGAGCTGAGCCTCCCCCATGTCCTGCAACCCGGTCTCTAGAGGACCAGCATCAGCTGCCAGGTCTGAGAGCAAGGCCATCTTATTCAGTGCAGTCAGCTGCCCTCTGACAGCAGTCACAGGGGTGACCCCAGACATCAGCAGCAGAACTGCGCAGCTGAGTCCAGTCCTAATCATAGAACCATGAACACAGAAATGGTTATTGTTTGAAATCACTAATGTTTTAATAATATTTTTATTGAGATACAATTCATATACCATAATATCCACCCTTATAAAGTGTACAGTTCCACAGATTCAAGTATAAAGGTGTGCAGCCATCACCACTATCTAATTTGAGAACATTTTCAATACCACAGCCCCCAAAACCTACTACCCATTGGCAGTCACTCCCCACCACTAACACAACCACCACAGCCCCTAGCAACCACTCACCTACTGTCTTTATAGACTTGCCTAGTTTGGACACTTCAAATGAATGAAATGACATAACATGTGGCCTTTTGTGACTGATTTCTTTCACTTAGCATAATGTTTTCAAGGTTCATCATGTTGTAACCTGTATCAATACTTCATTTCTCTGCCCAATATTTCATTGTTTGAATATACCACATTTTCTTTGTCCATTCATCAGTTGATGGACATTTGGGTTGCTTCTATTTTGACTTATATTACGACTCATGCCACTATATTCATGTATAAGTTTTTGTGTGAATGTGTTTTTAATTGTCTTAAGTACATACCTAGGACTGGTATCACTGGTCATACGTTAGCTCCATGTTTAACATTTTGGTGAACTGCCAAACTGTTTTCCAAAGCAGTTGCACCATCTTACAATCCCATCAGCAATGTTTGAGGATTGCAATTTCTCTACATCCTTGTCAGCAGTGTCTTTTTTTATTTCAGTCATCCTAGTGGGGATAAAATAACATCTCATTGTGGTTTTGATTTGTATTTCCCTAACGACTAATGATTTAAGCATCTTTTCATGTGCCATTGACCATATTTATGTCTTCTTTGAAGAACTGTCTATTTAAATCCTTTGCCCACTTTAACGTGGAGTGCTTCGTTAATTGTTGGGTTGTAAGGGTTCTTTCTGTATTTTGGATACAAATCTCTTCTCTAACACAGGACTTACAAACATCTTCTACTCTTAGATTGTCTTTTTCACGTTCTTGATGACATCCTTTGAAGCACCAAAGTTTTTAAATTACCTGTTTTTAAAAATCTACTAAGTTTTGACAAGGTGCGTTATACAGCAATAGATTGTGGACACACTGTCCTACTTTTAAGATGAGGAAACTAGAGCCCGGAGAGCTTAAATGACTTGTTTAAAGTTATACAGCAAATAGCTGAGCGTATACTGCCAACTACCCATCTATGTGCCTATCTATCTATCTATCTATCTATCTATCTATCTATCTATCTATTGCCATCTTGGACTACAGTGCTAGCAGAATGTTCTGGATTCAGAGTCATAAAGGGACATGATGCAAGGTTATTTGAAAAACATGCGATCCATCAGTTCCTCCACACTTTCTGCACTGTCTACGCTGATTCCTTAAGGTCTTAGAAAGGCAACTTACTTGACCACCGCCCCCCCCCGCCCCGCCCCCGATCTTGGCTGCCTGAGAAATGTGCTTACAGGAAGTGATGCTTGTCGTCTCGCTCTCAGCTTTTATCAGGGGACAATGTAAGAATCGTTTTTAGGAAGCCGAGGGAACCTATTGAGGATGTTGTCCTCCTGTCACTGGTTATCACTACTTTGAAGCTTTGGAAGAAAAGTCCTTGCAGATATAAGTGCTACAAAATACTTTCCTTCATCTGAGCAACTGGTATGCTTCCTCCTCATAAAGAATAAAAATAAGAATATTGTCTTTTTTTTTTCAGTGTGGCTGCCAGAAAGCTCAGAGTAAGGAAGTAGGATATTTATTCATTGAAAAGGCTCTAGATAGGCCTGCCAATCTTCATTCTGATTTTCTCTTTCATCTTCACTTTCCATCTTTCTATCAAGTTATTTAACAGATATTTATTGACAGCCTATTATGTGTTAGGACTGAAAGATGAATGAAATAGACATGATGCCTGAAGCACAATCTGTGGTGCCCCTGCCCATATCCCCTTGGGCCATCTCATTATAATACAGGATGGCCCAACTTCTAATGGCCCTAAGGGTTTCTCTGGCTGACAGGTGTGATTTCCCAACCAGAGTATCCCTGAAGAGCTGGAAAATTAACCCCTACCCCACCCTAGTGAGCTGTGCTCATCCAGGGATTAAAAAGAGTTGGTTCATTAAACACCCCACCCTCACCCCTAAGGACAGAAGGTGGGAAGCTCTGAGATGTGTGCATGTTCTACACTGTCTCCAAGTTTCCCAGCAGGGCTGAGCTCCAGCTGCCCACAGAGGTAGCTGCCTTGAACACATACCTCTCTCAGGGGCTGCCCTCTAGTCTCTGCTCCACTTTCCTGGGCCCCTACCTGTGCTTCTTGGGATAACCTGCAAAAATAAAGCCTTTCAGGATCTTCTTTGGGGGAAACCTAAACTGAGATAGTCCCTAACAGCATGGAGTTATATCCTATTAAACATAATCAAATCATTATTCAACAGCTGTAGTGAGACGTTCTGGAGGTAGGGATGTGAAATCAAAGCCAAGACCTGAAGGGTGGGTAGGACACAGCCCAGAGAGAGAGTGTAGGTGGAGAATGGCATGCCTGGCAGGTGTCACGGCCTCTGCTAAGGCCCAGAGGTGGGAAGGGGCTGGCATGTACCAGGGACGGAAGGAAAGACATTCACAGCATTGCTGAGCCGATGAGGCAGGATATGGCAAAGGCTTTTGAACATTGTCAAGCAATGCCCCAAGTGACTAGAGACTTAGGCAGAGGACCCAGGAAGAAATGTATGTTTTCACTGTTAAACATTGAGGCTAATTTCTCTGTGCTTCAACCAAATATCCGGCGAATATTTGCTATCTCAGTTTGTATGTGCCGCTCATGTGTCCAAAAGCCCACCCCTGACCTCCTTTGTTCATCCTCTGAATGGCAGCAGCGGGACAGGAACGACCAAGAGCTTTGGAATCAAATCAACCCGGGTTTAATCCCTAATTTGCCAACGCGGGGATGTTGATACCTTTCTCCAGCCCAGGGGTGTGGCCTGGATTGAAAGGGAAAATCTTAGCCTAAGAGCGCTGTTCTGCAGGCTAGGTTTGTATCTTCACATACCAAGATCAGAGGAGTCTGGTGTCTTGTGTTTACACACAGATGCACAACCTCTTTTCATATAGCTTCAGGATCCTGTGTGAACTTGGGAAAATGCATTTGGATGATGGCTCTGAAGAGAATGAGTCCCAGCATTGCACCAGATGGCCTGGCTGTAGTACTGTCACTCTTCTCCCCCTCCCCTTGCCTGGCAGGAGTAGAAAGGTTTCTGCCAGGTTTCCTAAAGCTGTTTTGGGGATACTGACTCCCAGTTTCTACCAAATCAGCAGAGGCTCCCCACTCGGACAGGCTTTCCTGTCTCAGCCCTGATCTCACTGATGTACCAGCCTGGTTGCCTGTCTGCATTCCCCAGTGTACCCCCAAGCTTCTTGGGGTTGGGGCTGGGTCTTGCTTACCTTCTTACTTCTGCTAGTTGTTAAATAAATATTTGTTCACTGATGGAAGGAAGACACTGATCTTGTTCTCAGGGAGCATATAAGCTGGTTGTCAAGATCAGCAGGGGAGTCATCCCACAGAGCCAAGTTCCTACATTATAAGAAAATCCCAGCTTGCTTGTCATTTATGGCACTTATCTTGGAAACACCATACCAACTTCTAGGCCAGGCCTGAGGCTGCTAGGGTTGGAACACAGCCTGGAGCTGAGCCCTTGGAGGAATGGATGAAGGAGTTCACAGGCAAGAGAGATGGGAGGAAAGAGCTGGAGTCTGCAACGGAGGCTGACGCTGCCAGCCCATCATTCGGCATCAGTGAACACAGGTCACAAGGTACACGCCATCCCCTTCTCTTTGTGCAGATTCTCCAAAGTCCCACAGCTCACTTCTGAGGAGTTCAGGGGATCCTTGGCTTGCTCTCATCCTGACCCCTACCTCTGAACCAGAGACAGGTACAGACTGGGAGTCACTGGTCTGAACACTGACCAGAGGTCTGTGAAGCATCCTGGAGCCCTAGTTCCACCTGACATGGACAGCCTCCCCGGGCTAGTGACCAGAGAAACCTGCCAGATCCTTCATCTCAAGAAGTATGATCTTTAGACATGCAAAAAGTGAGCAGTTGATAGCAGGTCACAGAACAGACAGTAAGCCAAAGATGGGGCAGCAGAAGCCAAGAGGTCGCTTGGAGCCTCTCTGGTGTCCATATGCCCTTAAACCACCCAGGACCCCATTAAATGCAGACGCACATCAAGTAGGTCTAGGATGGGGCTGAGATTCTGCATTTCTGGTGAGCTCCCAGGTAATGCTGATGCTGTTGGTTCCTGGACCACAGCTAGAGTAGAGGGCGGTGGTTGTTAGTGACAAGACAATAGGAAGTGAGCTGACAGATGCAAGGAATACTCAGCCAGGTACTAGGGCCCTGCTAAAGGATGTCAGGAAGGCCAAGTCCCCAAAGGAACTATGGACCGTGGGCCTCCCCCCTGTCCATCTCCATCAGCCTTGTCTGGACAGTTCCCTGTTCCTTACTTCCTGTGTAAATTTGTAGTAGCCCCGTCACCCTAATTGACTTGAGCATCTCTGTTCTTAGTCACCTAAAATGGCCTAAGCAGTGGTCCTCAGCCTGGCTGCACATTAGAATCACTTAGAGGGTGAGTTCCTGTGAATCACATTTACTCAGTCTAGGTTGGAGCCTTGGCATGACGATTCATTGGTTTTAATGTGAGTGGGGGCTGTGAACCACTGGCCTCATAACAGCTCTCAAACTTTAACACGAATGGAACTCACCTAGGGATCCTGTTAAAATAGAGATTTAACCTAGTACGTTTAAGTGGGGCCTGAGGGGTCTGCATTTCTGAGGCTGCAGGTCTGAAGACTACACTGTGAGTGGCACCGGAGTAAATAATATCAATTCCCTCCACCCCAGGAATTATAAAAGACAATGTGTAGGTTAACCATGTCTAATCTAACCCCCAAGGCTTGCTGGGTTTGTACTGAAGAGCAAGCCCTACTACACGTGCTATGGTGAGTGCATTTGACCCAGAAGAGGGTTATATGTACTCAGCCATGTCTACACTGCAACGTCATTGAGGAGTAATGGATCCAGAGTGGTGGTCCAGAGGACATATTGCCTCTGCTGCAGCCACCATGGCTGAAAGCTTGGTGTTTGTGGCATCCCTTCATGACTTGGCCAGCCAGGCCTCATAGGCACCACTCACACTGCCTATACTGGTTGTCTTCCCTCTTCTGTGGGGGCAATGGAGCTGAGTTCCAGCCCTGGGTCTCAAGCCCTGCCTGTTCCTGTTCTCGTCCCTCAACCCGAAAGCCATGTCTATCCTCTCGGATTTACTGATGCCCTGTCAGCTGTCTCCTCCCTCTTTTGCAGGCAGGCTATCAGAGCCAACAAGGGGTGTAGGGAGTCATCTTGGGGTGAATCACTGCCTGGCAGGACAGAGGCTTTGCAGGGAACTGAGTGGACCCTGCATGGATTGCAACACCATCTTCTACTTGACAACAAAGCTGCAGCCAAAGCAACTCTCTCACCCCTGCCCTTGCCTCTGATCCCCTGCCCATCATGGCCACTGGGGCAGGAGGGAGGGAACAAAGGAGAAGATACCCCTCCCAGCTCTCCCCATTGGCCGTGAAGAGCCATGGCCACCTGGGGCCTTGCAGCCCTGGTGCTCAGCCCAGCTGCACACCCGGGGAGTTTTAAGCTCTTCATGCCCAGGCCTCACCCTAGACCAACTAAATAGAAATCCTTGGAAGTGGAGCATGAGTATGAATAGTTTTTAAGACTTTCCAGATCATTCCAGTGTACCTGCACATTTGTGATGATTTAGCAGCCTCCAGGGCCAGAAAACAACTTTTCAGTCAGAGAAAGGACAGCAATGTGATATCCACAACTCCATTTTTCTCCATCTCTCCAATTTACTCTGAGGCCATTTACTCAAGAATATGAAAAGGGCAACTTCTGTTTGGACTTTCTACAGGGTGGAAAATCATCACACGTTATATCTCATCTTCTCTATAACTTTATGCAAGGGTGTTATTATCCCATTTTACAGTTGAAGAACTGAGGCTCAGAGAGGTTGAGTGACTTGTACAAGGTCACACAGTAACACACGGTACCAGAATTCATACCAGGGAAACACACGCTGAACCATAAAGGCGAGTTAAGAGCAGGTAGCACACGGCCAGCTCCCGCTGAGCTAACATTTATGTTTAAGTATAAACCCCGGGGCCAGGAGGAAGCCTGTTCCTCTCTGCTCTCCTCTCTATTTTCTGACTAGTATTACTTCCTATGTGGAAACTTCCCAAACTCTACCAGCGCTCCACTCACTTCCGCTACCAGTACTTCCACTGACCACCTGGCATCAGCTTTTAAAAATTCAGATTCCTGGGCTCCAACTCGGAACTCTGGAGCATTGCGAGTGAGGGGGTCTGAACATCTACGTCTTTAACAAGCAGTATAGGGGGGTGGATGCGCACTTGCTTTTGGGCTGTTGTGGTGTGGCTCCTCGCTGTTGAAAAATGTGCTCTGGGCTGGGCATGGTGGCTCATGCCTGTAATCCCAGCACTCTGGGAGGCTGAGACAGGTGGATCACCTGAGGTCAGGAGTTCGAGACCAGCCTGACCAACATGGAGAAACTCCATCTCTACTAAAAATACAAAATTAACCGGGCGTGGTGGCACTCGCCTGTAATCCCAGCTACTCAGGAGGCTGAGGCAGGAGAATCACTTGAACCCGGGAGGCAGAGGTTGCAGTGAGCTGAGATCGTGTCATTGTACTCCAGCGTGGGCAACAAGAGCAAAACTCCATCTCAAAAGAAAAAACGAAAAGAAAAATGTGCTCTGTAGGCCAGCAGTGCTGGTGCCAACTTGGAGTGCTGCACTCCTGACTTGCTCAATTTGACGCTGCATTTTAATAGGATGCCTAGAGGACTCGCGTGCCCTTTAAAGTTTGAGGGGCACTGCTCTGGCCACTCTGTTTGGCGTAAAGAGTGTGCCTTAGAGCAGAGGTTTTCAAAGTGTCTCTGGCTCGGCAGCAGCAGCAGCAGTACCAGGAGCTTGCAGAAATGCAAATGTTGAGCCCCACCTCACACCCACTGAATCAGAAACTACAGGAATGGAGGCCAGGAATCTGTATTTTAACAAGCCCTTTAAGTGTTCCGATGTGCACTCACGTTGGAGAGGCACGGCCCTAGATGTAGATTACAATGCACTGGCGCACACAGCAGCCTCTTTGATCCTAGGAATCCATTGCCCCTGCACTGGATGCCAGGATGATCAAAGGAGAGCTGGGGCCTGGAAGAACTTTGAAAGCCATACAGTAGGAGTCTAAATGGGCAGGGCTGATTCCTCCTGCCCCTTCTTTGACAGCAGCTTTGAAGGGCTGAGTTAATCCTATTCCTGTTTGTGGTTCCATCCCGCGCTCTTCTCTATTTTGCCTGTGTATTCATTCACTGTTATCCCCACTTCTGCCCCGAGGACCCTCCTTTTCCCACAACACAACCATTCCATTGAATGTGATCTGTCCTGTAAAGAATGGATTGGTTAGTGTGCATGGATTCACATTTCCCCTAATGACATTGCTGTAGGCCTCTCTGTGCCTTACTTTTTCACTCAGCAGGGGATTTCTAAGGTCTCCCTTCATTGTTAAATGTACCCAGAGTCTGATGCTTCTAACTCAGGCTGAGTATCTCATAGGGTGCACCCAGCTCCTCCTGCCCTGTGACGAGACACCCAGGTGGCTTCCAGCTCCTCAGCACCACCAAGGATGCTGTGATAAGCATTTCCCCAAGTGTCTCCCCATGGACCCGTGTGAGTTCTCCCCATTTTAAGATGGAAAAACTTGAAACACTTCCAGCCCATGTGACTTGCCCAATCTCTGGTCTGGGGAGTGGCAAACTTGCAAACTGTGGCATGGTGGTGAAGAGTGTGACTTCGGTGTCAGACTCACCTGGTCAGATAACCTGGCACCAGTCCCTCCACCTTTCTGTGCCTCAGTTTCCTCATCCATGAAATGAAACCTACATTATAGGTTCTCTATGAAGAGTTAAAAACAAAAACCACTTAGCAGAGTCTCTAGCACATAGTAAGTGCTCAATAAATGTTCACTTTAATTGTGCCTCTCTTTTCAGAGACTGTCTTTTGACCTCTTTTCCACTGATATTTTTCTTTTTTGCTCTTGCATCATGGTAATTTTCCTCAAATGCCACCTATTCAAACTGACCTCCAGAAATGACCCTAGAGGTACTCAGAAAAGGTCTGTGGCCTGGGCAGGGGGAAAGGACAACAGGTAGGGCTAGTTTGGGTGTTTTGGTGAAGGAACTGGGCCAGAGGGACCTGTCTGGGTTAGGAGTCAAGAATGGAAGTGCAAGAGGCTGTGTGGCCGGTGATAGCACGGGGTGCGCTACAGCCGGAGGTACAGGCGCCTGATATCCTAGCATTCTCCTGGCTCTGGTGCGAAAGCAGCCGTGCAGCGCCCGCATACAGCAGGGGCTTAACATATGGCTGTTTCTCTTATGTGCTGTATTGTGGTCCAGATTTAAAGGAGTAGGAGCAGAAGAGTCCTGTCACCCTGGGGGGAGGATGGAGATCCTTGATTTGCTTTGCAGGGACTCTCTTGTGTATGCAGGCGAGGAATCTAGGGAAGGGAAGAAGGCGCCAGAGCTTGAACCGCAGACTGGAAAGGGGAGTCTGTGGCCAAGACCTGGGCTGCGCAGGTTGCATGCCCCAGCCTGGGCCAGCAGAGGGCGCTGAGCACCTCCGCACAGAGCTGGCGGCAGTCCCGTGACAACCCTGGCAAGCTGGGAGTTAGAGAATCCAATTGTCTGGCTTCCCAGGGTTGAGGGGTTCCCCCACCCCCAATTGCCTGGTACTTTCAGTGCTAAAATCGGGGAAGTCTCAGGTAAATCAAGACGAGTTGGTTACTATGGCTGGAAGAAGCAACGCTGAAGTGTTGCTCACACACATAAACACACACGTGTATATCAAACACACACAGCACAAAATGTACCCAGACTTGCACCACACACCTCACAGTGCACATCACACACTCATGAACATCGCACTACATGCATAACACACACAACATGCTTGCATACAAACATGTATCACTCACGTCACACATTTATAACACATGCAACACACAAAGAATACATATGCACACATGTACCATGAAAACATGTAAAACAAACACTGCCCCACACACAGGCACAGTACCTGTGTACAACACACCACATACACAAGATACACAATATACACATATATTACACCCGTGCACACTACACACACAGCACCCACAAATACATGCACAGCACACACACCACAAATTTACCTGCACTTGTGCCACATGCAGCATACCCGTGCACTTCATGCCACATGCATAATCAACACAACACACCTGTACACGTATGCATACACCACTCACACAACGCACTTACAACACAACGCACCACGCACAACCCACACACACTCTACACACAGAAGCACAGCATACACAAGAAACAGTCCAACACGGTGCCTGTGCACACATGCACCACATAATCATATCTAAAACAAATAGCAAATTGCAACACACACGCAGGTGAACAGTGCATGTGGCATCACCCCAATACACAATACATATATGAACCATGCACATAATACATGCACATTAACACACATGCACACAAGACAACACACTGCACAACTCACAACTGTGCGTATACCACATACGCAAAGTAACACGCATCAAGCATACACGCATCACACAATGCAGAATACATGCATGTACTACACGTAACATACAGGCACATCCATTTAGTACACATAACGCAATGCACACACAACACAGAGAATATATACAACACACGGGCACAAACACACATATACCATGCACCCACAAATATGCATATGCACCGCACATTTGCACTGTGCAGACACAGTCACACACACATACCACTTTGGTAGCCATAGACCCTCTTGTTTCAGGCAATATTTCTTATTGGCAAAAGGAGGATCCTCCTTCTTGCTCCAGGCCAATGAATAATAGTGTCAAAAAATTTGCAAACTATATATTTGTTCATCCAGCAATCACTTCCTTACTGCATGTTGGTCTTTGGGATGTACAATATAAATTCAGTCCTGACCTCGTAAGGGGCTCACAGCACGGCAGGGAAAGCAGGCTTTGACTGATAAATACATCAATCATTTGGCTTTAGTTGTAGTAAGCACTAGGAGTTAAAACTCCGGGGTGCAAGTGGGGCACAAAACTAGAATGGGGTGGGAATTTCCTGGAAAGAGCTTTTAAAGGCAAGACTTGAAATCAGTGTAGTGGGGTTGGAATGAATGGAAGTAGGGTGAGGTGAGTGGGGCACCCCGGGCACACAGTTTAAGGAGGTGCTCGCTCCCGCTGCTGACCCTGCAACTGCATGTCCTTGAGTGTGAGTGGCTGAGCAGCCAGGCTGGGGGGAACTAGATCAGGGATCCGAGGAGTATGTGGCCCTGCTGCCAACTGCTGCTCTGCACAGATGCTGTCACCTGAAGGGTTAGACGATAGGTTTGCTGTCCAGGAAACTCTCCAGGCTCTGGAGGAGCAATGGCTTATAGGAAAAGGGACCTAAATCACCAAACTAAAACTAACCAGCTGCCTTGCTCCCTGGGTGCCGGGAACCAAGGCTCCCTCCTCAGTGGCCAGCCATGGTGACAGTAAGGGGGCAGGGGATGGAGGATGGGCAGCATCTCCCTGCGCACAGCTCTACACATCACCTACACTTCTCAGCTTCCCTCCTGGGGCTGGGGCCGCCCTGGCAGGGTAAGTTGCAGTCAGCATGGTATTCTGGCTCTCAGGCACTGGACCCCTTTTCTTAGTCTAGTGGCCCAAGGAGGGTGGCATGGAGTGTGGGTCAGGCAGACTGGAGCTCGCATGCCTGCCTTCGAATCCCGACTTAGTCACCTACTAGCAGCGTGACTGGGAAAGCCACTTGGCCTTGTTTTCATACCTATAAAATAAGCATGATGATACTACTAGCACCCATCTTGCAGAGCTGTGAGGACTTTCCAGGACTCTATGAATTAATACATTAAAAGCTTGTAAAGTAAAGCCAGGCACATGGGAAGAGCCCCCTAAATGTAAACTGCAATTGTTATTTTGATCCAAACTAAAAGCAAACACTAACAATAACTTTAAAATCAAAATGTAGTGGAGTCAGAGGGTTAGAATTGGAGAATGTCTGCTCTAACCTCTCTTCTGTGTTATACAGATAAACCATTCGACCTACAGACAGAAGAACTAGAACCCAGGACAGAGAAGAGAATGAACAAGCTAGAGTTCTCACTTTCTACTCTCTAGGACAACGGTTCTCACCTGAAGGGCTTGTTCATACAGATCACTGAATCCACCCAGGGTTTCTTGTTCAGCAGACCTGGGATGGGGTCTGAGAATCTGCATTTCTGAGAACCCATCAGTGCCCAGGGGATGCTGGTGCTGCTGGCCCAGGTAGCGCATCTTGGAAAGCACTTGCCCTAAGGACAGGAGAGGCAGGGTATGGAAAGCACGCATCCCTGAGTTTGCTACCACCTGATCATGTCCTGGGATCAGGCAAGGGAAAACAAGGGCCTTACTTACAGCGGGTGCTGCACCTCGGGCAGAGCCCTCTGGAGGGGGATGCGGGCACTGAGTGCCTCGTGGAGGCCACGTGGGTCCAGGCTAAATGGGGTCAGCTCCTCTTCTTCAGATGCCCCCCCATTCTCCTCCTCGGCCCCCCAGTCCCTCTTTGTGGCTTCCTCATCCCGCCTCCTGCTCGGCTGCTTGATGAGCCGGTAGTTGCCACCTCTCCTGCCCTGGCTCTGGTTCCTTCTGGCCCTGGGTAAAGCCACAGCCACCAGCAGCTGATCCTCCCGCAGTGAGATAAAGGGTGGCAGGCCCTCCAGAGGGCTGTACTCCTCGCCCTCATCCTCAGCCTCCAGTACCCAATCCTGGGATTCCCCAAAGTCCAGGCGGTATCTGGCTTCAGGGCTGTGCTTGCTGGCTTGGGCTGTGACCGTCTGGTGCAGGGTGTGCGGGGGAGGGTGCAACATCGCCACCATCATCAGGACGCATCCCAGCATCAGGAGCAGCAGGAGGAATTGGAGTCTGCATGGTCCGTGCCTGTATCGCTTCCTTAGGAGCATGTTGCTGGAACTTGCCAAATGCAACAGGTCATGTTCAAGTTCGCTTTCTCCCACTCCACGCTCCTTCAAGCTTGCAGCAGAACCTGGGTTGCTCCTTCCATCTGGAAGTTTTTTTTGCCAGTCACTTAACCTGCTCCTGACATTTGCCAACAGCGTGTGTAAGACCTGCTTCCACTTACAGTCAGAAAACCACAGGACCCAAGATTCACCCCAAGTCCTCTCTGAGTGGATTTCTTTAATTGCCTTCTGAAAGCCCATTCACAGGAACTTCAAATTGAATCGCTTCCCTCCCTTTACCCCGGTTTTCTCCTTGGGAAAAAAATAATGATTCTGCTCAGGTGTTTCTTTCCCCCTTTGCGCAAATAGCTTGCTATGAGGTGTCTGGGAGAAGCTGGTGGGTTCTCAGTCAAGCAGGGCTGACAGCCATCCCTCTTTGGACGCTTCCAGTCAGGTCAGATCAACAGATGTAAAGCCGGCAGGCAGTGCCTGGTTTCCTTTCACACATAGCTCCACTCAGCCGAGAGCCCTCTGCCAGACACAACCCGGAGCCAAGCGTGCGCCTCGCTCCTGGTCCTAATGCCCTCACTGTTCCTAGGCTTTGCACAATTCAGCGTCATCACTGCTAGAGCCAAATCAAAACAGGAATATCCCAAGAGTTCAAAAGGAAAGAACATTCCCTCCTGATTCAGAAAGCCTGTATGTGTGGCATAGATGTAAGGCGCTGTAGCTGTCTGTTTGCACCCTCAGCCTCCCACGGGGGATCAGCCAAACTAAACTGGACTCTCCTTCCACTTCCTGGGGACCACTGTCCCTGTCCTACTGAAAACGAGGGCACTAAGGGAGATGATCTTGCAAGTCCCTCCTGTTCCCACAAGAGCAGCTGAATGCCTACTCTGCCCTGGCCACTGACGGGGACGCTGGAAGAGGAGTGGCATGTTCCTTCCATCAGAAGGCTTCCTTCATTTAACCAACACATAATTAATGAGCACATGCTATGTGCCAAAACTGTTCTGGGAACTGGAAGTATAGCAATGAATAACACAGACAAAAATGTGTGTCTCATGGAGCTTGCATTCTAGTGAGAGATACAATTCAAACTCTCTCCTGGGTCAGATGGTGATGAGGTTGAAGGCAAAAAGGCAGAGCACGGATGGGGCTGGGAGCACGCGCTGGGCTTGGACATGGACATTGAGTGGTGGAGAAAGGTTTCATGGAAGAGTTAGCATTTGTGTAAAGGAGAGGGCTGCACAGCTATCTGAGGTTGAGCGTTCGGGGCAGAGAGAATGATAAATGTGAAGGTTCTAGGCAAGAGTGTGCCAGCATGTCCGAGGAACAGCAGAAGGCCAGCATGGCTGAAGCAAAGCGCACATGGTGGAACCTGATGGGAAGTGGAATAAGAGAGGCAAGCGGGGCAGGAGGGCCGTGTAGGGCGCCCCCTGGTTGCACTGAAGGGACTTTGGCTTTTTGGCCTCTGAGTGAGAGGGGAGTCCTTAGAGAAGAGACACAACCTGACTTGGGTTTTAACTGGATCATTCTGGCTGCTGGGTTGAGACTAGTCAGTGTGGGGCAAAGAGCAGGAGCAGGGAGACCAACCAAGAGGTTCTTGGCTTGCACAAAAGTGGCATCAGTGGTGACATCCGCTTCTTGATATATTCTAAGGAAGAACCTGTCGGATTTGCTGATGAATTAACGACTACTGTGAGAAAGAGAAGAGTCAAGGATGAGTTCAGATTTTGGCCTGAGTAGCTGGAAGACTAGAGTTGCCATGAACCAAGATGGGGAAGGAGAGAAGGTGGAAGGAGATGAATACCAGCGGTTGGGTTTGAACACTTGACAGTTGAGATGTCCTTTAGACAGCCAAGAGGAGATCAAGTGAAGGCAGCAGGATGTAGGGTAGCCGAAGGTCAGGGAGGGGCCTGGCCTGCAGATACAAAGTTGGACTCCAGCAGATGAGGCTTGAGGTCACTAAGGAAGTGAGGTAGGTAGGAGGGAGAAGACAATCCTGCATGCTCAGAGTTTATGGGCTTCTGGCTCGAACATGTTGTAGGACAACTGAGCATCGCCATGAGCTGTGTTTCTTCTGATGGCTATAAAGCAGCCGTGCTGTCTGCAACCAAGAGAGGAGGGGAAAACTGCAACTGGGCACACGCTGCAATGAACCTGCTCGTTGTTTTTGTCTTTATTTTGATCTTAGAATGTCAGCTTAAATTTTTCATGGAAAAAAAAGTTTCATCTTTTGACTCAGTTGTTTCTCTGTGTGTGTGGTGTGGTGTGTCTGTGCACGCACACGTGGACAAGCATGTCTACACATGTGTTTTCATAAAGTCAGAGGTGAAATAGTGGGTTATGTGTGGTTGTTCTCCTGGGAGCCCAGCATAATGCCCAGTGGGCAGCACTTAGCAATTTCTGGATCGAATTGTGTCATCCGAATCTCAAATCAGAGTGTACTGCCAGGTGGGGATGCTGTGTCATTTCCAAATTCAAGAGGCAGACACCCTGGGAGGTGTAGTTCAGAATTTCTGGGGATGTTTTGAGGTTAATGAGGATGAAGGATTAGAAGGTTTCAAATCCAGGAGGTCTTCAGAAAACCGAGTGTGCACTGTCACCGTCGTCCACTCTTCTCCAGCCACACTGGCCTGGCACTTGCCAAGAACAGCCCAGCCCAGGGCTGTCACCCTGCCCACCCGCTGCTTGAGCACTCTTTCCCAGAACTTCATCTACACCATATGGCTCATTTCTTCATTTCTGTGTTTAGTCCAATGTCACCTATTTAGTGAAGCCTTCCTGGACCCACCGTTCTACATCAGAAGCCCCTCATTGACATGGGGCTGCCTTTGAGGATCTCCGAGGCTCTTCTCAACACCTGGCAAATTAAAATACTAAGGTGTGTTTACTGTCTGTTTCTCTACCCACTCCCATAAAACATAAGCCCTACAAGGGCAGGGCTTTTGTCTGATTGTTCACTTCTGTTTTTCCAGAGCACACAAAGCACATTGTTCCACTCCCCGGGCCTTTGCTGATGTCCCCGCCAGCTTTGCTGCTGGTTCCTCCCACCCCCCTCCCCTCACCGTCCCCTGGCACAGGAAGTCCAGACCTTGCTCTCTGCTCCTCTTTTTCTCACCCTTGCTCATATCATGGGTTGAATCATGTCCTCTAAAATTACGCTGAATCGCTACGTCCCCTGGGGAACCTGTGAAAGAGACCATGACAGGAAATAGGATCTTTGTAGATGAACAAGTTAAAAGGAAGTCATCAGGGTGGGCCCTAATCTAATATGACTGGCGTTCTTACAAAAAGGGGACAGTAGGGCAGAGACAGGCATGCACAGAGAACACCATGTGAAGAGGCCAGAGGCTGGCTGAGGCATCTGAAAGCCAAGGAATATCACAGATTGCCGGGAAACCACTGGTAGCTAGGAGAGCCGTGAAACAGACTCTCCTGCACCATCCTAAGAAAGAACTGGCCCTGCCGACACCTTGATCGGGGACTTCTAGTTGCTAGAACTGAGATAATACATTTCTATTATTTATGCCACCCACCTGCGGGACTTTGTTATGGCAGCCACAGGAGACAGATACAGTTCCTCTTGTCTTCCCCACCCTCCCCCCGCTGCCTTCTCTCAACTTCTGCTCCTGCCCAGTCATTTCCATTCTCTCCTTCTCCCATTCCATCTATTTCCTTAAGCTCTAGTGAGGTCAGGTGTCACACTAACGTCCTCAACTCCAGGGCCTTTGGCTTGGTCTTCCTATGACAGAGACAACCCATGAAAAAAGGCTCCCACAAGAAATGGGGCTGGGTGACTCTGGCTTGGGATTCTTGGCTCCAGATCAAGGTCAACCAGATCTGGTGAAGTCTCAGCTGCAGGCCATGGCTCTCTCCTGGGACTCACAGCATTGTTTATCTAACCAGGCTGTCTCAGTGCTCAGAGAGGTGAGATGATCAATACCCCAAGTAGACCGCCACTGAGTTTCTGTATATTTCTCTCTTTAGCTTTTCATCTGTCTGTTTTCTCATAAGCCACGGCAGCTTTGGTGTTTAAAAAGTCTGCTATTTGCCTAGAAAAAGGAATGAAAATTTTCTGTTCATGTTGAAATTCGATTCTCAATGTTAGACGTGGGGCCTAATGGGAGGTGTCTGGGTCATGAGGGTGTATCCCTCATGAATAGATGAATTCTCTCCCTGGAGCAGAGGGAGATGGAGTGAGTAAGTTCTCACTCTGTTGGTTCCTGCGACATCTGGATGTTAAAGCCTGGCGCTGGGCATGGTGGCTCATGCCTATAATCCCAGCACTTTGGGAGGCTGAGGTGGGTGGATCACCTGAAGTCAGGAGTTCAAGACTAGCCTGGCCAACATGGTGAAACCCCGTCTCTACTAAAAATACAAAAAAATTAGCCACGCGTGGTGGCAGGCACCTATAATCCCAGCTACCTGGGATACTGAGGCAGGAGAATCGCTTGAATCTGGGGGGCAGAGGTTGCAATGAGCCAAGATCGCACCACTGCACTCAAGCCTGGGCGACGGAGCAAAACTCCATCTCAAGAAAAAAAAAAAAAGAGCCTGGCATCGTCCCATTTCTTGCTTACTTCCTTTCTTGCCATATAATCCCTGCATATGCAGGCTCCCCTTTGCCTTCCACCCATGAATGGAAGCAGCTTGGGGGTCCTCATCAGAAGCAGATGTTGGTACATGCTTCTTATACGGCCTGCAGAAGTATAGGCCAAATGAACTTTATAAATTACCCAGCCTCATGTACTCCCTTATAGCAACACAAATGGACTAAGACAGCTGTAACACACAGTGATGGCTGTTTGCTTTTTGGTCTTCCCCATTAGTGGTTGCTCCATCTTTGTCTCTCTCACACTCAGCACAGTGCCTGGCCTGGTAGTACATGGTTGTTCAATAAATGACTCTCAGAGATGAGTGACATGATATACACTATGCATTATGCACTAAAGAAATTCTTAACAACCAGGTAACACCCTGAGACCTTAGAAAGGGAAGAAAGGAAATGTATGGCATGCAACTACTTACCCAAATGGCCAACCTCAACTTCTCCCTTCCCTCAGAATGCCCGAGATGGCCAAGCCCACATCCTCACTCTCCCTGTCCTCTCTCATGATCTGGCTACAGATTTTATTGGGAAGGAACAGCGCGGCAGAGTAGGATCTGACTGTGTGTCTAAATGGCACAGGGCAAGCATGAGTAGGGAATACCTTTTACACAGGACTAACATAGAGAGGCCTGGCCTCTACAGTGCCTCAAGTGCCCTCTCTGTGCACAGCCATGACCAGCAGGCCCATCACTGAATGCACAGGTGTATTAGTCCATTTTCATGCTGCTGATAAAGACATACTTGAGACGGGGAAGGAAAAGAGGTTTACCGGACCTACAGTTCCACATGGCTGGGGTGGCCTCACAGTCACGGTGGAAGGCAAGGAGAAGCGAGTCATGTCTTCCATGGATGGAGGCAGGCAAAGAGAGAGAGATTGTATAGGGAAACTCCTGTTTTTAAAACCATCAGTTCTTGTGAGACTCACAGCACAGGAAAGACCCACCCCCATAATTCAATCTCCTCCCACAGGGCTCCTCCCAGGACGCATGGGAATTATGGGAGTTACAAGTCAAGATGAGATTTGGGTGGGGACACAGCCAAACCATATGAAAAGGTAACCAAGAACAGAGGTCCTTCTTAGGCCTTTCTCAGACTTACTGAGCCAGTATTTATGGGGGTGGGCCTAGGCTTCAGTGTTTTAACAAGCCCTCTGAAGTTTTCTAATGTGTGCTAAGGTCTTAGAGCACTAGTGTAAAGAACACATCTCCCTTACATGGCAAGAAAGAAGCTCACACTCAAGTTGCTTCTCTCTGGTCCCAGGATATGTCCTGCTTGGGTGTGAGAAGGAAACAAAGGAGCTTGGTTCCATGTGTATGGAGGCCACAGATTCAGATATGCAAAGCCTGATGAAGGTTCTTATTTTTACTGTAAGTGAACTCGTGAACCCCTTCTCCTTGGTAGTAAAACCAATCTCAGGAGGTTCAAGGTTTCACCATTCACTTTCTCCCCAGGGTAAGGTCTAGTTTATGGGGGTCCCGCAGGGCCCAGGCACCTGTCCTTGTCCTTGTCATCTACATCAAAAGGGGCCTGTCCCCATCTGGTCTCCAGACACTTCTCTGCAGAGGTTTTGCTACATACACCTGCTCTCCATACCCAAGGCCTTTGAGGGTCACAGGCTTTCTGTGACACGCTCACATCCCTCTTCTCAGGAGAATGAGGAACTCTGTGAGGCTACCTCACACCCAGCAGCCTAAACACCCAAGAGGCTTCTTCTGCTCCCACACCATGGTGTTTGAAGGAGATTCTGGGATCTTGTCATTTCCCTGTGCTGTGAAAGATGGGGACACTATTGGGGGTTTCTGTCATTTGCCTCTCTATCTCATCTCTCTCCTGGGACTTGGCTTAGGGTAGGAGTTTAGGCTGCTTCTCAGGGACCCTCCAGAATCTAAAGTCTCTTTGCTTTCCCTTCAACAATTCCTCTCCTGGCGTAGGGGATTGAAAAGATAAATACACGTATTTAGAAATGTTCTAATTCCCAAAGAGATTGCAGCAGCCATGGCAGATACATTGCTCTCTATTCCCTCCACCCCAGCTCCGAGTTCATGTGCAGCTGCAGATGGACAGTACCTGTGTGCACAGATAGCTTCCCACCTCCGGGGCCTGCATCTCTCTGCCTGAGGGCTTCCCCAGCATGAGGGAGCAGCTCACCTTTCATGCAGAGCAGGCCAGAAGTGCTGGGGATTTAACTTCAAGGACAACTTCAATCCTTAAGTAAAGGAAATTGGTGGATAAATATTTTGTTGTGTAATAGTGAATAGGCTTGGTGGGACTATTCTGAGATAGGGTTTACATAATTCTCCAGAATTCCTAGAGTTCTAGGATTTCTAGAGTCCTTGGCAGCACCAGGACCTGGCTGTGCCCAGCAGTAACCTGCTTATCAGTGCATCCTTCATTCACCGTCTCCGCTCTGTCTTATTGTCCCCACCTCCTTGCACTTCTTGGGTTCACTTCGAAAGAAACCATCTACATCCAAGCTCTTATCTCAGAGTTTGCTTTCAGGGAAACCCAAACTAAGACACAGGTACCAACCAACATAAATAATTTATCTCTTCCTTTGTATTTATACGTGTGGAGCAAATTAATTGGTGAAATAAATAACCTCCTAAGGTATTCAGCAAGATTATTTCTGCCTTTTTTATATAAACTGGACTATGACAAGTTTTCTGATCTGTATTCTGTAAAGTATGTAATTCTGTAATTGATACTCTCTTAAAGTCCTAACAGAAGTCAAATGTTCTTCAGTATATTCTGTATTATGCCTAGAATGATATCCTAAAGGGTAAATCAAAGCCATGCCTGATATAAAGTCAACCTGTTCTAAAAACCCAGCTAATCCCAGTGATTCTAGCAGTATTCTAGGATTGATTCTAATCACTCAATTCTACTTTTTCTTCTAAGGACAAGTTTTCAGGAAACTACCTCTTGTTCAGCAGACTGCTCATTAAGGTCAGGTGAGGGTCACACTGAGAGAGAGGTCATGATGCTACACTCACCCCATGTGGATCCAGCCCGCTAGGGGGATGGAGAGGCAAGGGCACCCCTATGACCCAAATAGGCAATGGCCATGACCCAAATCAACATGTTCCCGAGCCTAGAAACAAAACTTCAGAAAGCTCCTGCCAGCTCCCAGTGGCAAATGTGCTGGAAGAATGACTACTAAAAAATTTAGGTGCTGTGCCTTTCAGTTTCATGTTGTGGACACTCCAGGAGAAATTCTCCCCTGATTTCTTCCATCTTTTCTGCCACCAATGATTCTCTGGTTCTTCTGAACTAGAGACAAAAATACTTATTGTAAACACCCTAAGACAGGCCAAGTGAGCCCTCACTGGGTGACATTAGACACTATCGATGCCATAGTGTCACTCTCAACAGACTCTGCTCAGGGAACCTCCAGCCCTTGCACAGAACAGGGAGGCCCTGCTGTTGCTTTTCAGGTATTCTTACCAATTCTTCATTCATGTCCTGATCTAGTGTTCTGAACCTTAAAAGCCAAGCATTCAACTTCTTTGCTACCAGCATTCTGCAATACCATTCTTTCCTGGAAGCAATGAAAACCAGCTGATGCCAGTTATCAGAATGAGGAAAAGACTAGGGTACAGAAGAAATGATGAGAACAAAATACATAAGTACCTCAAAAATCTCCTCCCCTAATTTGAGATTTAGGTGTCTTCGAAGGTCTGAGAGGTTTAGGAGAAACGTGCATCTCTGTCCTCCCATTATCCCTCTAATTCTGAGAATAAAGGTCCACTCTTGGTGTAGAAGGCAGGGGAAGTGCACCAGCCCCTATACTCATATAAGAAAATGTGTAGCTCCTGTGTGTGTGTGTGTGTGTGTGTGGGTGGGTGTGGGTGTGTGTGTAGGTGTGCATATGTATGTGTGTGAGCACACATGTGCATTTGTAGCACACATTTGAAATAGACTTTGCCAATAATTACACTGGCTGGAAGTAGGATTGAAGGGATTGAAGATGCCACCGAACTTTTGGGACTATACCTGAAAAAAAAAAAACATGGGGCTTGGGATAGATTTTGAGTTATTTTACCTATACATTAGGTTTTTGGTACCTATAAATAATCTTTTGGAAGAGCACTGTGAAGCCCTACTGGGTCTATTTATTTTTGTGTTGTCTCCATTCATTCTGCAAATGTTTATTGAATACCTACTATGTGCCAGGCATAGCGCTTAGCAAAGGAATAAAAGATGAATAAGATATAGCCAGCAAGGCCCACAAATAATTATAGCCACATAGTATGCTGAGAGCAATCATAGAGATGTGTACAAATATCTGGGTTAATATACAAAAAATAAAATGTAAATATCTGACATTTTTCGAAGTCTTTGTTCAACAAAAGCGCAATGACCTTTCCACCCCTCCATAGCCTGTAAGAGCTTAGAGAGCTGTGAGAAATCTTATGTTTTTGGCATCTGCTGATGCTGTGACTTCAAAGGGGCTTTTTAGTAGAGTACTAATAATGAATTAAAGCTAAACTGATTCCAACTTTGAGGCTGCCACTATCAAAGCTTCACATTTGGTTCCATTAGGTACACACAGGGCTGAGAAGGAATTTATGGTGGAAGACTTTGAGGCAGGAGGATAATCCTGCTATGATTAAGACTTTGTTTATAAGGCTCTCCTATGTGGTCTGTGATCCATGGAAGGTGGGTGTAGAAGGAAAATATGTCTTCACCAGCTCATTTTAACTCCAGTGTTCTGATCATATTGATAGCTCTCTCCTTGCCAGACTGGTTCCTGTGCTTTCTGCAATGCAGGTTCAGGAAAATGGGTAAAGAGAGATTAAAGAGGCATGGGGAAAAGGGGTGAATTCTTACGTTGTTGTCAGTTCTCAGGTTCTATTTTGTTCTAGAAGAATCTGAATAACGAAAACGTGGAGAACAAGGAGAAGGAGGACAAGGAAGAAGAGGAGGAGAAGCCACCATAGGAGAGGCTAAGTTGATTACATAACAAAGAGGTAAGAGGAAGGACGAAGAAGGAGAAAAAGAATGCCCTATGGACTTGGCATGAGAGGAAGAGATTTCAAGCTAGAGGGTGAGATGCTTTGAAATAACTGTAGGGAAGAGAGAGTAAGATATGAGAGGAGGAGATTTTCAGAGATATCACTGTCTTCCACCCATCAATAGTAAAATACACATTCTTCTTTAGTGTACGTTCTCCAGGAGAGATCACACACTAAACCACTAAACAATCTCAGTAACTCTAAAAGGATTTAAATTATACAAAGTGTGTTCTCTGACCAAAATAGAATGAAAGAGAAAGAAATTTGAGAAATTCACAAATATTTGAAAACTAAACAATATACTCCTAATAACTAATGGGTCAAAGAAGAAATCACATGAGAACCTAGAGCATACTTTGAAATCAATGAAAATGAACACACAACATGCTAAAACTTATGGAAGGTAGCTAAAGCAGTATTAAAGGGAAATTTATAGCTGTAAACACTTATATTAAAAAAGAAAAATTTCTAATGAATAACCTACCCTACTTCCTTTAGACACTGGAAAAATAAGAGCAAAGTAAATCTAAAGCAAACAAAAAAGAAAAAAATTACAATCTTGCACATTTTTTCATATAATATTTATAAAGCTGCCTCATTCTATTTAATGGCTGTGTAATGTATTGAATGGAAAAACTAATCGATGACTGATTTAGTACAGCTACTGATGCACATTTAGGTTGTTGCCAATTTTATACTTTTAGAATAATAATGCCTTAATATCATACACACAAACTTTCACAGATTTATGCATATATTTGTGAATAATTTCTAGAAATGAAATTTCTCAAATAATGCATGCATTAAAAAGTTTAGAGCTGGCCAGACACGGTGGCTTATGCCTGTAATCTCAGCACTTTGGGACATCGAGGCAGGTGGATCACGAGGTCAGGAAATCGAGACTACCCTGGCTAACACAGTGAAACCCTGTCTCTACTAAAAATACAAAAAAAAAAAAAAAATTAGCCAGGCATGGCAGCAAGCACCTGTAATCCCAGCTACTTGGGTGGCTGAGGCAAAATAATCGCTTGAACCTGGGAGTTGGAAGTTGCAGTGAACCAAGATTGTGACACTGCACTCCAGCCTGGGCAACAGAGTGAGACTTTGTCTCCAAAAAAAAAAAAAAAAAAAGTTTAGAGCTATTAAAAATTATACTCCAAAGAGGCTGTGTTAATTTATACCACTTATATAATAAAATGTGAGATTGTCCATTTTCCTATAATCTTACCAGTGGAGAGTGTTATTAATCTTTTTGATCTTCACCTTTCTGATACGTGAAAAATGGCATTTCAGCAACAAAAATTCTAAGTACCTGGTAATAAATCTCACAAAATATATAGAAAAACTATAAAATTTATTGAAGGAATAAGGTAAACTTGGAGAGACATAGGATGAGCCTGGATAGAAAGACTCAATGTCAAAAATATATCAATTTTTCCCAAGTTCATCTAGAAATTCACTGTCATTACATTCCAATCCTAACTGAGCTCTCCACAGATCTTGACAAGTGGTAGGATCTGACTCTGTATCCCCACCCGAATTTCCTCTCCAACTGTAATCCTCACATGTTGAGGGAGGGACCTGTAATCTCCACCTGTGGAGGGGCAGGGAGGTGATTGGATCATGGGGACAGTTTTCCTCATGCTGTTCTCATGATCACAAGTGACTTTTCATGAGATCTGATGGCTTTATAAGGGGCTTGTCCCCTTTTGCTTTCTCTTCTTTCTCCTGCCTCTTCCCCTTCTGCCATAATTGTAAGTTTCCCTCGGTCATGCGGAACTGTGAGTCAATTAAACCTCTTTCCTTTATAAATTATCCAGTCTCAGGGAGGTTCTTTATAGCAGTGTGAAAACAGACTAATACAACAAGCAATCTATCCTACAATTCTTACAGAAGAATAAAATAACAAGAATAAATAATTATTAAGAACAAGGAGGTAAATCCTTCTTAGCAGATATCTAGATTTATAAAGCTATAATGATTAAAATAGTGGGGCATTAGCACATAATTGAGAAACAAATCAATGGAAGAGAATAGAGTCTAGATATTGATACAAATTTTTTAAGCCTGATAATACTGATTCAGCTAAAGATGTGGGGAAAGGGACTTCTTCTATGCTGTTGCTAGAAGTGTAGAAAATTGGTGTCCTTTGATGAACATTTTGGGAATACCCAGTAATGCGGAGGACACACACACTCTATAACTCAGCATTTCTATTTCTGGGAGAAACTTTTGTACATGTTCATTAGGAGACATTTACAAGGATGTTCATTGAAGTACTGTAATAGCAAACACACAGGGAATTACTAAATGTTCATGTAACATCATAAAATGAAGCAGTTAGAACGAATGAACTAAATCTATATGAATCAACACAAATAAATTTCTAAAACACAATATTGAGTGAAAAAAGTCAATTGCAAAAGGATAGTGTGATATCATTTATGTAAATGCTGTAATAATCAAATGACACTTCATATTAAGCATATAATATATAAAATTATTAAAAAGAAAAATACGTTCAGGAAATGATTAATTCTGGGAATGGAGGGAAAGAGGAGACTAGAAGGGGGGAAAGGAGGCTTTAGCTATATCTGTAACTTCAAAATATTAATTATAAGTTATAATGCAAGTATGACAAATTATTAACTTTTTAAAAACTTGGAATATAAATAGATGGGTGTCTACTATACAGTTTTCAGTATGTTTGAAATAGTTTATAATTAAAAGAAAGTTAGTGGTGTCTTACTGAGCTTTTAATATTCTTTTGTGCAGGATCCCAGCATTAATTCAGGGTGTATTTAGTATTACCTGAGAAGCAGCTCATATGATCTGAATGCTTGTCTCTTTCAAAACTCATGTTGAAATTTAATTGCCATTGTGACAGAATTGGAAAATAGAACCTTTAAGAGGTGTTGAGATCATGTGGTCTCTACTCTCACGAGTGAACCAAAGCTTTCATCATGGCAGTGGGTTCCCTACTGTGGGAGTAGGTTCACCCCTTCTTGCTCTCTCTCTGTCTCTTTGCCCTTTGCCGTGTGGTGCCTCATGCCATGTTTTGATGCAGAAAGAGGGCCCTTGCCATGCTGGCACCTTGCTATTGGACTTTCTGGCCTCCAGAACTGTGAGCCAATAAATGTCTGTTCTTTATAAATTACCCAGTCTGTGGCACTCAGTGGTAGCACTAAAAATGGACTAAGACAAAAGCTCAGAGAAGCTGCTGAGAAAGGCAAACCCATCCTTGATTTGATATTTTATCATCCAATAGAAACAGAATCTATAAGACAGGTCCAGTGGCTTTTGTCCATGACACTTTGGGAGACTGAGGCAGGAGAACTGCTTGAAGACAGAAGTTTGAGAGCAGCCTGGGCAACATAGCAAGACCCCATCTCTTAAAAAAATTGTTTTAAAAGAAAGAAGCAAGAGCTATGGAAATTTATTGTAACATTTAAGACATTTATTTCTCCTTTATTTTGTTATTCTGTTTTAGGAGTAGCAAGTCTTAAAACAGAAAGAAGCTATGTTTATAGGAGGAAAAAAAATGGGCAAAGAACTGAGAACACAGGAAAGCTTATGGCCATTCTTTCCTATGTTGTCAAAAGAAGATCCCTCAAAAGTGTGTGGCCTCATCTTAAATAGTTGAATCACAGAAGCAAAGAGTAGAAAAATGGTTGCCAGGGGCAGTGAATGGGGATAATGGGGAGATGTTGATCAAGGATAGAAATTTTCAGTTATGAGATGAAGATGTTCTGGGGATCGAATGCATGGCATGGTGGCTATAGTCAGTAATACTGTATTGTTTACTTGAAATTGGATTAAAGAGCAGGTTTTAAGTGTCCTCAACACACACACACAAATGATAACTATGGACGGTGATGGATATTTTCATTAATTTTGTTGTGGTAATTGTTAGACAATGTATATTTACATCAAATTGTCACATTGTATAAATATAATTATTATTTGTCAATTAAATATATATTCTTAAAATATAACAGGTAGAAGCAGCTACCCACTAAATCTCTAAGGCCTGAAAGAGGAAAGTTAGAGAGTGTTGGAGACATCTGGAGCCTGAGCCTGGGCAGGAGTCTCATTCTTCTGCTTCACACCGTATCTAGTGTCTAGCTTTCCCTTCTGTGCCCCCCTGCCAGGCCACAAACACCATGTATCAGTAAGGTTCCAGGTACAGAACCGAATGATGTGCCATTAGAAGCCATACTCTAATGAAGCCCCTGACTTATCTTTCTTTTTTCTTCTCTGAATTAATCTTGAATAGTTTTTATTGCTATGTCTTCATCTTTTCTTCTGTAGTATCTAATTTGCTATTAATCCCATCTAGTGTATTTTTCATCTCAGACATTCTAACTTTATATGTTCTATTTGGATCTTTTTTATATATCTTCCATGTCTCTATTTAACATGCCTAATGTCTCTTCTACTTTCTCAATCATGTGGATAGTATAATAGTTTAAAGGTCCTTGTCTACTAATTGTATCATCCACATCATTTCTTGGTCTGTTTCTGTTCATTTTTCTCCTCATTATGGGTCATCTTTTCCTGCTTCTTGCATGCCCGGTAATTTCTAATTTGATGTCAGACATTGTACATTTTACCTTGATGAGTGTTGGACATTTTTGTTTTCCTATAAATATTGTTGAGTTTTGTTCTAGAATATAGTTAACTTAGTGGAAAATAGCTGATTTTTTGAGCAGTCCTTAGTTGAGGGTTAATTTTCCCACCACTGAGGCAAGACCATTCTGAGCACTCTATCTGATTGCCCATGAAGTACAGGGTTTTCTACTTTGACTGGTGGAAACACTAACTATTCCTAATTCTCTATGGGCTCTTAGGATTATTCCCTCTGCTCCTTTCAGGTGGGTCTTTTCCCAGAACACACACTGAGTTGTTACTTCACATGCTTGCTCTGATCAGAACTCACATGAAGACTCTGCGAATCACTAGAGATCTCTCTGGGTATAGCTCTCTACTCTTTAGAACTCTGCCCTGCAAACTGTAACCTCCTTGGCCTCCCTAGACTTCCAGCTCAGTCTCTTCAACTCAGGGGGAGCACTAAGTTCCACCTGGTTTCCTTTTTCCCCGCACTATAGCCTTGTAACTGCCTCCAGGCAATACACTGGGTAAATCACAGGACTTACCTCATTTGTTTTCTCTCTCTCAGGGATCATTATCTCTGCTACCTATTGGCCAATCTCTGAAAACCACTGTGTTATATTTCTTCCAGGTTTTGTATATTTCTGAATTACAAATACTGAAGTTTTTGAAGAGAAAATTACTTGAAGAGAAAGCACTTCTAATGATGTCCTCATTTGAGGTCACCTAGAAGCAGATTCTGGGGTACAGTTGATCCTCATTGTTCACAGATTTCATATTTACAAATTTGCCTACTCACTAAAATTAATTTGTAACTTCCAAAATCAAGATTCTTGGCACTTTCACAGATGATTATAGATACACACAGAGCAGCAAAACATTTGAGTTACCCAAGCACGTGTTCTTGGCTAAGGTCAAAGAAAGCAATATTCTGCATTCACATTTCAGCTTTCATATTGTAAACAAGTGTCTTTTTTATGTTCTGTATAGCACCATGTTTTTCCAATTTTTGTGCTTTTCACTGATGATTTTGATGTTTAAAATGGTCCCCACATGTCGTGCTGAAGGCTGTCTAGTGCTCCTGAGCAAAAGAAGGCTGCGATGTGCCTTATAGAAAAAATACATGTGTTAGACGAGCTTCATTTAGGCATAAGTCGTAGTGCTGTTGGCCATGAGTTCAATGCTAATGACTTAATAATTTATGTTAATTTAGGTGTCTTTAAACATAGGCACACCTAAAACAAGGTTATTTATTGATTTGTTGACAAAAATATCATGACCAGAAGCTCACAGAAACCTAACCCTTTATTTCCCCTAGAAACAATTGTTCAGTATTTGCTAATTCAGTGTTTTTGCAACTTTACAGAACATAACTACTATGAATTATTACTACTGTACAATAAAATGTACAAACAGTTTATTCAGGTGGTTAAAAAAAATACTGGTAAAGGAGAGGGAAGGAGGACTAGGGAGGATAAGGCAGCCCTTAAAGAGTGCTTTATCAAGTCAACTACCACTGTGGGTATCTAGAACTTAACAGCATTGGGGAACTCTGAAAGTCGGGGTACCATATGTGCCTCAGAGTTATTCCAACCAAGGGGAAGGAAGCTAGGGTATTGATACACCAACTCCCATCAGTTGAGGACTGCTGAGAAGGTGCACTTATGACCTGTTGGGGAGCAACCTGAGAGGGACTGGCTGCCGAAGAACATCTTCAAGCAAAAAGGTGCAGATCCTGGCAGTTTGAAGTCCAGCCTGGGTTTCTACTACAATGGGAAAGGATATGAGCAGGATGCCAGGCAGCATCTGCTCCAGATGGGAATACCAGAGCTTGTAAACAGATGCCTCCAGAAGCCAGGCAGGTAACATAAGCAAGAGAAGCAGGTTGGATGCAACACCGTGAGCTGGAGAGTCCTATCTCTGTTTAACAAGGGCAGCTGTTACTCAGCTATAGCCAACTTTTGACACACAGGAAAAAAGGCCTATACTTCCCAAAACTTCTGATTTTTTCAAGAGAATTGGGAAATTTTGGTTTTTAAAATGTGAAATCCCTAATTTGTGGAAGTTGGCAAAAAATTTAAAAACACTGTTGAGTTCAAAGAAAACATGTTGGCAGGCCGACTTCAGCCCACGGGCTGCCAATTCGCAACCTCTCCGACAAGAGATGTGCAAAGCTCCACCTGTTGGGTTTGAGTCCAGAGAAAATGTATTTTTATATCCTGCGCACACTGAGGCGTTCTGTGAGTGCCAAGGGATGCCCTGGAAGTTGTCCCTGAAATCCATATGGCAAGACACCCCTGTCTCTGTCTAGTGATCTTACTTTACGCTCCTGTCTCAAGGTTTATTAGATATCCAAGAATCACTATTTTTCATGGCTAGTGGACTTCTTCAGTTATTTCTTGTCACTGTTTTGGCATTTTTCCCTCTTGTGAGAAATTAGCTGAGTTTATTGGGCTATCTGACATCTGCTAGTCTATGCAGCCCACTCCATACTGAAGAACAGGGCTGCCTGCCCAGGCTTCCACCTGCACATGGAATAGAGATTGTCAGAAGGAGCTTACAATTCGCATGGCAGCGTGCACAGAGGCAGAGCCTAGAGAATTGGCCACCATCTGGCATTTTTTGCAACATAGAAGGAGGAAGATGCCAATGGCTAGGCTCCCAGAAGGTGGCAGAGTACCTGTATCAGCCAGGGGTCAGGATTCAACCAGAGAAGCAGAGCCACTGGGAGATGATTTATTAGATAGATAGACAGACAGATATTTTAAAAGATTTGTTACGGAGATATGGCCTTACTCACTATGGGAACTAGTTAAGTAGCTTCTAGAAGGTTATTGTCTTCATACGTGATATTGTAGCTTTAGGTCTACAGGGCATGCAGTTGGGAAGGAAAGATGGACACAGAGTGGGGAGATCAAGAATAAGCTAGAACCCATAGGTACAGGGTGGAGCCCCACAAAGATGAATTAAAACCCACGTCTTTTCTTGTTGCCCCGATATAGGTGGTTTGGTGTCTTGGAGAAGCTGGGGCCTCTGTCATGGAGCTAAACATAGATGCCTGGCCCAGAGAGCAGAAACTGAAGGAGGATCCAGAGAAGATAGAGCAGTTGCAGGCACAGCAGTGGCCTCCTGCCAATGAGGTGAAGCAGCTGATTAGCAACATGTGTGAGCTGCCAAACAACTCTTGCTTCCTTCTGCCCTTCAAATCCCCCAAGAATCTCTGTTGTGTCCCACCATAGAGATACTAGCTGTATTAGTTCATTTTCACACTGCTATAAAGACCTACCTGATGCTGGTTAGTTTATAAAAGGAAAGAGGTTGAATCAGCTCATGGTTCTGTGGGTTGTACAGGCTTCTGCTTCTGGGGAGGCCTTAGGAAACTTATAGTCATGGCAGAAGGCAAAGCAGCAGAGAGAGAGAGAAAGAGAGAGTGCAAGAAAGAGAGAGAGAGAGACAGAAAGACAGAGAGACAGAGAGAGAGAGAGAGAGAGAGAGAGAGAGAGAGTAAAGGGGGAGAGGCTACGCACTTTCAAACAACCAGATCTCATGAGAACTCTATCACAAGACAGCAGTAGGGGGCCAGTGATGCTAAACCATTCAAAACCACCCCATAATCCAATCACCTCCCACCAGGCCCCACCTCCAACGCTGAGAATTACAATTCAACATGAGATTTGGGTAGGAACACAGAGCTGAATCGTATGACTGGCAAAGCTCTATTTTTATTTCTGGCGATACTTCAGTGTTTGGTTTTTGGTTCCTGATCAAGACAAGGGACATGGGATGACCTATTTCAGGTCGAACACTCCCCTGGCAATCCCCCGTGTTATCTTCTTTATTGGTGGTTTGCACCTGGCCGCACTAGTTTGAGCAGCCTAACTTGCCTACTTACGGAGCCACATAGCTCTTCGCAATGGGTTCTCCTGAAGCCAAGATTCCTAGTACAGAGCTTGGCAATTCAATCCAGAGATTCAGCGTGGTTTGTGTGCACAAAGATTGGGCCCCTGTGCACAAACCTTGTGCTGCAGAATGCCTCTCAGACCTACACTGCTTCCCTGCATTCTCTTCCATTCCCCGTTGCCTTTAAATAAAAGCTTTATGTGAGTACACTCTGTAGAGTCTAAGGGATCCTTTCAAATATCTGAACTGGGGAAAATATATCCACTTTAACTAAAAGCATATACCAAAGAGAATTCTGGAAAATGTAGGTTGGCCTAGCTAATGGACACACTAGAAAGTCAATGAAGTGTCCAGAGGGTTTGGTGTTCTGTGGCTGCCATCTTGATGTGGAGATGCCTTCCATTGGTATAGGGAACAAGGATTCCAGATCTAGGGCTCTTCAGAGAAATCACCCCACCCACACATGGGAAAACCAGAGCAGGGGGAGTCTTAGAAGAATAAAGCCTTGCTGATTTCTTAAAGTTTATCCTTGTGATTCTGCAGCTAAAAAATTATGTTTCTTCCTAGTTTCCACTCCTAACGAAGAGAATGAGAATGCAGAAAGGGTCTGCCTTGCCTTAGGAAGGGCTCTCTAGAAAGAGCAGAAGAACAGAGAGGAGAAAACTAGAACTGCCAAGGGCAAGGTACAAAATGGTAGATTTTGGTTCAATCAGTGGGAGAATTTTGTGCCAATAAGAGTAAGGGTTCAATCCACGAAGGAATTGCTCGCAAGGAGCCGAATCCAGTTTTTTGACTTGATAGTTTTAAGTAGAAGGTTTAACAACATTCATCAAATCATCCATTTATGCTTCCATGCATCTATCCATCCAGTTATTGATTTATAAATTCAATAATCCACCCAATGTTTATTGACTACCAATTATGTTCCAGGTGCTGTGTTGGGTTCTGGAATTACAGCCCAGGGAGGAAAGCAGCTGGGGTTGCTGACCACCTACTATGTGCTAGGTACTGCATTAAGTGCTAGAGATTAGAGCCTAGGGTAGTGATCTGGGAACTCACATGAGAATTCTTCAGTTCCAAGCCACTGCTCTTAAGTGGATCTCCTAATTTGTGAGTCCCAGCGTGGTTGGTCCTACCAGCCATGATTCCTTGACTTAAGAGCAAACCACAGGGCTCCTATAACCATTACAAATGTATTTTTTTGGCTGGGGCCAGGAGGGCTGGGCTGTTCTGAGCTGTGACCTCATTGTTTACCATCATTTAAAAAATCTTCTGCCTCCCTTCTGTAGGCTGGATCAGAGCCGGAGACAGCAGGGTGGATGCGTGAAATAAACTCCAGCCAGCGTTATTATATAAATCTTCAATACCCAAACAATGGGTCACACGCCTACAGCTCGTGACTTCTTGGCAGCTTGGTGGGGCCTGAGCACTTCCACTTTTATCTACCACTTGAGTTGGGGAGGCTTTAGAAACAGCTAATCTGTGAACATTTACAGTGTAAAATCCAAGTAGTTATGGAGAAGATGAATTGACGATCACTCAAATCTTAGCCTTCTGGGAAAGACTAGAAAATACCTTTAGCCTGGCATTTAAGTCTCTGATACGATCCAGATGCTGTCAATTTACCAAACACCTCTCCCTAAACTCATGGAGCACCTGGAAGGGGAGGGGTGAGGTCTTGTAGGAAATTGCGGTCTCAGGAAGACAAGGAGGACAACAGTCCCTGAGCTGCATGAGCTGGGCTTTACTCCGTGAATGCTCTTTGTACTGTGTCCCAATTTACAGGGGTGGGACTCTTTCTAAAGGAGGCTTTTGAAAACCATGTGTTATCTTCTTGGAAATGTGAGATGGTCCCTGAAAGAGACAGTGTGCAAGGCTGGCGACAACTCCTGACAACAGTGGTTTGCTAATAAGCAAGGTGTCCAGCTGGCCAGAATGTCAGTGTTCCCTGACTTGAGAGAGAAGGCAGGGCTGGGTTCTCCTACACAGAGCTCTCATTGCCTACGGGAGCCTTCAATTAGGCCTCATGTTCAATTATGGGTTCAGAAGGCTGTGTATTCAGATAGTTTGGGGCATAGAAGGCATCGTGAGGGTACCTTGAACATATGGAGTAGGCTGGAAGTAGAGTAGGACTGGAGGAAATCCCAGGTAAGCTTGTCTTAGGAGGCTAGAATTGAAGTTTATGTACGTGATTCGGGATTGGTCAGAGTTGTGAGAGGAATTGGATCCCAGTCTAAACTCTGCCACTCATTCCCTGTGTGGATCCCAGACACGTTCCTTAAGCTTATTTATTCATAAAAGGAAACAGTTGCATGAGATGTTCCCCCCGATAATTTTCAGTACTAGGATTCTATGATGGAAAGTGGGCATACAGTTCATGGACTGAGTTCTAAATGTTGCTTATAATATGGAGTTTGCCTTAGCCATTTGTACGGAACCTCTGAATAGTCATGCCGCTGGAAGAAAGTGAAGACATCTTTAACACCCTACACAACCTCCTTGCTTTCTGAACAAGAGAGCTCTTGGAATAACCAAGTTCCTGGCATCTCCAAATAAAACCCCATGGAGAACCAAGTCATCAGTCAAAAAAGCCATAATTTCAGGCACTTAAAACTATCCCGCATTCCAGTTAAAAATGCCCATGTTCTTGGTTCAGAATATTAAGTTTTAAATTATATTTGCATATTAATTTCAAAAGCCCTTCTCATAACCCTGCAAATAAATTAATTGAAACAACAGACTGGGGCAGCACTCCACCCCGGCAGTGAAATCACTCTCCTTACCTGAGTTGAGCTTGTAAACTGGTAGAGAGAATCATAGTCTTGCTTGGGGAGAATAGTGAGCTGTTGAAGGCAAGTGTCTCCCATGAGTGTGTGAAGAGGCCGGAAGACAGTGTCAGAGAGAAGGCTGAAAGGCACTTCCTGGGTTGGGCATTAGTACTTTCTCTGCGTGAGTCAGGGAGAAAAGCATTGCATCCCGTGGAGGTAGCTTTGCATTCAAAAACCAGAAGCTCTGCCTCTTCTAATAATAGCATTACTATTTGCATTTTATTTCTTATTCCTTTCTTCACTTCTGAAAGGATTTGTGGCAGTTGTTGTATCCATTTAATTCAATCAGACAAAATAGCTAAGTACACGGGGTTGAAGGGAAAGTAGGCTCAGAAAGTAAGATAAAAACAGAAGTAAAGTTAGCAAACAAAGTATATGTCATAAAGTCTGTACAATTCCTAGAAGTGAGCTACAAATTGACTCTGAGCTTCCTAGAAGCCACTGTCAAGGAAGGAACATGGTTAGTCATCAGACTCACAGTATCCACGGAGCAAGAACATTCCAACTGGTCAATAGAGCCTCCTGGCCATTGTCTGTGAAACGAGGAGCCTTCGGAGTTTTAGTCTTTAAATGGCAAGAACCTGGAGAGAAAATATCTAATTTGATCACCAAAACCAGTGCCAAATGCTTTGACAATCAAGAAAATAGGACAGGGCTGATATTCTTTTGGGTTTTAAAAAACTTGGTTTAGCCAGGTGCCATGGTGCGTGTCTGTAATTCCAATTACTTGAGAGGCCAAGATGGGAGACTCACTTGAGACCAGGAATTCCAGACCCGCCTGGGCAACATAATGAGACCCTGTCTCTTAAAAAAAAAAAGAAAAAAGAAAAAAGAGCAAAGCAAACTTGCTTAGCCTAGGATTTATGCCTATGTAGAAGCCTCCTGCACTTGCAGGGAGATGGGCTGAAGGAGACCCTGGGCAGGCCCTGACTGACCTCAGAATGCTGTTTTGGGCAGAGGGGCAATAAAATGTCCCCTTTTCTAGGCCCCAGAGCAGTGGGTGTTTAACCCTGGGTGTGTGTCAGAATGATGTAGGAGTTTTGAACAACAACAAAGCCTGGCCTCCCAGGGGATTCTAATGTGCAGCCAGAGAACCACTCAGGGGATGGATGGGGTTTTTAGGTGGGAAAAACCCAAAGCAGCTGTTACCAATCACCAACTTCCATCACAGTTGGTAAGATGCCTTTGTTCTACATGATGCTGACTGATGTAAGATCCTGGGGAATGCCGAGAAAAACGTACCTGGAGATGCTGAAGGAGTTGCACCTGCTGCAGCCAATTGTTGGATCTTCAGCCAGTTAACCTCGGGAGATGCCTGGCCACAGGAATGACTCCACCCTTTTCAGAAGGAGGCCTCCTCTGGGCATTTGCCATGATGGTTTCTAGGGTGACCAGCCATCCTTGTTTGCCAGGCTTACCAGATCACAGGGCTTTCAGTGCTAAGTCCCAGGCAAACTGGCATGAGTTGGTCATCCTATTAGTTTTTTGTTTTTGTTTCTGTTTTTTCCCCAGGACAGGATCAGAGTGAAAAGGGGTGACTTGACCGATGAGAGTCATACCTGAGACACTTGGGGCTTGTTCGGAGGCAGGGCGGGGTTGTGGTCCTCTGTGGAGGTTGACCTGGTCAGCTTGTGGTCTCCCATGCAGCTGAGCTGCCAGATTCGGGGTCTCCTTCCTTCACTTCTGTTCCTATCTCCCTGAGACCTTTCTGTATCCATTCCAGATCCAAACAGGGACCTAGCCAGGGCTCTGGAGCCTCTGGGCCTTGGGAGAAAGTTGAAGTTTCCCCAACCCCTGAAGATCTGCTCTGTTGGGTCCCCCAGGACTGCAGCTCTCCTTCCAAGTCAGGAGGGGGCCAGCAAGACTCACTGCCTTTCTCTGCAGCCTTGGTCCTTGAAAATCACATGGGCAGCCCTTGGATTATAAATACTCAGATAATACAAGATCCCCACAGGCAGCAGGTGACCAGCTACAAGAACCAGTCTCATGGGTGTGTGACCTGTGCAGTCACTTACAGACCCTGGGCTCAGAAGGGCCCATGCTTGGCTTAATGCTCTGCCGTCACTGCCTTGAAATCCTTAATAATTTTTGAACAAGGGGCCCACATTTTCATTTGACACTGAGCCCCGCAAATTGTGCCGCCTGTCCTGCCTGCCACCACGGCCCTAAAGCTACACTTCCGCCTCCATTCCATCCCAATAAATTGGCTTCTGCTGCCTTTGCCAGGGGTGCCATTGCAGAAAAACCAACAATAAAGAGGATATATCTCAGGGGCGCACAAGCTTGGCCAGTGCCCAAGCCTAGCTCCCTAACCTCTTCATCGCACTTCCAAGAGGTATAGCCCCCAAATCTGCATTTTAGGAGAAGTTCCTAGAGGAACATAGTGAAGATTAGGCTTAAATATTTTAGAGCAGAGGTGGATTTTAAGTTTAAAAAAGAGAGAGAGAGAGAAGAAACTGAGAAGGGAACAGCTTGGAGTTCCTGACCCTAGAGGCAAAGCTTCTGGCCACGAGGTTCTGCCTATGATTCCCCCTTTGGCCCAGATTGCGGGTACTTTCCCCTTCATGTGTTTCACTGCCTGAAATTGAGAGAAAAGGATCTCCATTAACATTTCTGGGAGCAGGATCTTTGAGCCCTAGGCCTGCTCTCTGCCTGTCATTTAGCCTCTGCCACCCTAAGCAGCCAGGCCAGGTTAACTGGGAAAAACCTCCAGATCAGCTCTGGAGTCTCACCCGCTTCCTGCACTCATCTCAGGGCTGGAGGCCTCTCTGCTGCACCCCTCTGTCCAGCCCTTCCAGCTGCAATGCCCATGTTTGCTTCTGATTTTGACTGACCTTGGCTGGTTGTTCTTGGCTGACTCCTCCAGGCACCCTTCCAGAATACTCCAGAGAAAACAATTACTTGTCCCCTGCAGGGCCAAGCTGCTAGTCCACACGGTGTCTTTCTGAGAGTTAGAAAACAGTTCCCCTAGGTAAGTCTCACACTTGTAAAATGTACAACAGTTTTGGCTTCAGGCATGGCTGGATCTAGGGCTCAGCAGCACATTTTTCCATGCCAAGTCTTGTTTGGAAAGGCCTGATCAGTACTCCGTCCCACATCACAGGCAGCATGGTTTGGGTTGGCATGCTTTGCCTTCTGCAGGGTCTCTTGTCATCTGATGCAGTGGTGAGCTGGTAAACGTTTAACAACTGATTCTCAGAGCGGATGGAAGGGATGCTTTGACTTGCAGCCTTTACCAATTTCTGTGACGTAAAACAATGTGTCATTGTGGCCTACTTCATGCTACCAGGACCATATCACTAAACAGAGTTGGGAAGAGATGTAGAGTAGGGCATCATTATATAATATTTCCAGATTCTATAGATGTAAATAACCTCAGAACCATAGATAATAATAAAATGTGGTAAAATATTAGGAAATGATGCATTGTGAGTATCCATTATCTTTGCTTTCAATATAATTCATTTGAGCATAAGTTCATATAATTTGATTTTTAATGACGGACATGTTTAACAACTGGCTAGCAAGAAAATTTAACATCTGGCTCTCAAAAGCTAGTACCAGCCAGCTCAACACATCACTGATTCTGGAACTGGGCTCAGTGATTAACAATGCAGTCATCAATTAACAATGTCTGCTAAGGACACAAGAGAAAAGACCGTGGCACATGTGCTACAAGTCTGCCTTTTCTAAAATGTAGTCATTTTATGAAAGTAAAGTTCTGGGTTTTTTTTTTTTTAATTGCAAAGAGTCTGGCATCACCAAAGGAAATGGCACCTTTCTCCCTGGGAAGAAATGTGTAGATCTTGCCCTAAATTTACAATGCTTCTGAGGTGGTGTCTGATCCTATCACACCGGCATTGCCAAAGTCCTGGAAAGAAAGGACTGGGAACCACCTGGGGAAAATTTCTCTCTTTTGTCCCAAGATGCTAACAAGTCCCTTAACACACCACACAATGCAAAATAGTCAATTGCTGAAATGTAGGAGTAAATTGTTTTTCAGCTCCTTTTGCTTGGATGTAGGGAGGCCTCAAGGTCAGAATTGCACAGTTTAAAATCTCATTAATGCTTTCTTCACTGGCTTTCCCATTTCCTTTTTGTTTTTCCTGGTGGCATTTGCCAGCAGCTGAACCAACCCAGGGGCTGGCTGGTTCTCAAAGGAACCAGGCAACAGCTGCCTCAGTGGAAGCATGAAGGGGTAAATGTGGCTTCTCAAGTGTCAAGAAGTCTCTTAATGAGCTATTAGCATTGCGTACAATCTGGGTCAGTAGCTGTGACTTAAGAATGTCCAGATGTTATTACCTCTGGAGCTGAAAAAGGCTCCTTGAGAACTAGGGACCAAGGCGGCTGCTGTTCTCCCCGCTCTTGCTATACCTGTGATTAGTGCCAGAATCTGTACACAGGACGTGCTTCATAAATCTTCATCCCAAATTGATCAGTTAGGGAGGCATGAGTCACAGTGACGAAATAATCATTCTTGCCAACAGAGGTTTTTCAGTTTTTTATTGAGGTGTAATTCATATATGGTAAAAGGCACACGTCTTAAGTGTACAGCTCAATGCTTTTTGCACATATGTGTAAATATCCAAGTGACCACCACCCTATCAAGATGTAGAATATTTCCTTCCCCTAGAAATTCCCCTTTCTAGTCACTAACCCTTCCTTTGATGTAACCACTTGCTATGGACTATTTGTATTTCTCCAAAATTTGTATGTTGAAACCCCAATCCCCAGTGTGATGGTATTTGGAAAAGGGACCTTTGTGAGGTGATTAATTTTAGATAAGACCATGAAGGTGGGGCCTCCCAGGATGGGATTGGTGCCCTTAGTGGAAGGGGAAAGAAACCAGACCACACGTGCTAACCCTTGCATTCTCTCTCTCTCCATCTCTCTCTGTCATGTGAGGATTAAACAGGAAAACTGCCATCTACGAACCAGAAAGAGAGCCCTCGCCAGACACTGGCTCTGCTGTTGCCTTGACCTTGAACTTCTCAGCCTCCAGAATTGTGAGAAATAAATGTCCATTGTTTAAGCCACTCAGTCTCTGGTATTTTTGTTATAGGAGCCTGAACTAAGACACCACTATTCTGATCATAGGCTCCTCGTGTTGCCATCATAAAATACCATAGACTAGGTGGCTTTTACCAACAGAAATTTAATTTTCATAGTTCTGGACTCTAGAAGTCCAAGATCAAGGTTCTGGCCAACCCAGTTTCTGGTGAGGGCTCTCTTCCTGGCCTGCAGATGGCCACCTTCTCTCTTTGTTCTCTCATGGCCCTCCTTAGCACATGCTAGTGGAGACAGAAAGAATGAGCTCGAAGCACGATAATCACAGGAGGGCCTCATTTAACCTTAACTACTTCCTTGCAGGCCCCATTTCCAAATAAACTTCTGCACGTGGGCTTAGGGCTTCAACATAGGAATCTGGGCAGAGACATACCCACATTCAGCCTATAATAGACCACTATCATATAGACAAGTATTGCTGGTTCTAGAGCTTTGTACAAACAAAATTATATAGTATGCACTCTTTTGTGTCTGGCTTCTTTTGTTTAGTGTAATCTTTTTGAAATTCATTCATGTTGTTGCATGTCAATGGTTCATTCCTTTTTATTACTGAGTAGTATTTCACTGGACAAACAAACCACCATTTGTCTATCCATTCTTCCACTGATGAACATCTGGGTTGTTTCCACTTTGCCAACAGGTATTTCTTCTATTCAGGGCACTGTGTTAGCTGCTGGGCTGTAAAGAAATGTCACCCATGTCCCTGCCCATCAAGAGCTTATGCTTAGGATCTGTGCTTAGAAAATAGCAAAGGATACACCAACGTATAAAACAACAAATGACTGACTCACTGAACAGAGACTGGGTCGGGACTCAGAAGGAAGCAGTTTTTTAAGGAATACCAGTAAAGTCTGTAAATACACACACTTAGATGAGCCAGCTTAAGAACACCAGCTGCCAGAGAAACAAAAGCAACTCCAAGTGAGGTCGGAGCTGGCAGGTACTTGGTTCTGCTGCATGGATACCTCTGGGAAGCCTCATAAATGTTCCATTGCCTGTGTTCTGGGCCAAAGAGCTTCATGAAATGGGAGCAGGGTGAAAACATCCCCTTGGAACAAAGCTGGCTCCTGGTTTGTTTTTGTGGTTTTCTCTAAGAGGGCAGGGAGGGAAAGGTCTGTCCTCAGAAGGACAGCTGGGCCATGGTCAGGGACAGCTCTCTGTGGTCAGGCGTGGATGCTCTGAGTAGAGGGAAGACAGGGTGGACAAAGGGGTAGGGGCCCTGCCATCCCAATTTGGGCTCTAGTGGCTGAATATTTAGTTTCTCTGGCCCATGGGTGGATTTGGGTGAGTCAGGTAGTATGTTTGGCACCAGGGGCAGAGCCATGAGGGCAGGGACGGGTGGCTGGAACTTGACAGCCCCAAAGGGGACCTGAGAGCCCTCCCAGGGCTCTGTGGCAGAGCTGCTCATAACCCTGTCCATGGGCCTGAGAGTTGGGTTTTGTGTGTCCTCACAAACCTTTGGAAGCCCACCCCTCAAGTTCTATCCCATCAAGCTCCATCTATTGTCACGGGACTTGGTCTTCCCTTACTGTGGTGATGTAGGATGATAGAGTTGTAAGTGATCTCAGAGTTCCTAAGTTTTCAGAGGTGAGGGGTGACAGAATGGGGGAGTTTGGGGAGATTTCAGGACAGTTACTCAACAAAAGTTTTCAACCAGAATTTCATGACCATGTCAGTCATAACTATTCATGGAATATCAATATCACATGAATTTTCTGTTTGCTCTGGTTTTAAACTTTCTCTTTTACTTTTTTTTTTTCATTGAAAGGACAAAAAGCATGTTAAATATAGCTTGGAAAAAAACCAACAAAGTTTCCTAATAGATGTTTTCATTCCAGTTCATATTTTACGTATTACTTTCTTCACAATATGTTAGCTTGAGCATTTGCCATGTTGCTGCAATATCTTTATGATAATTATGCTTATAGCTGTGTAATATTAACTGCTGATGTACCATAATTTTCTATTTTCTATTTCTGGACATCTTAGTGTTCAGATTTTGCTATTATGTATAACTCTGCCAATGAGTAATTCCTCTTTTAAAATAATTTTTACCCAAAGGTGCCACTTACACAGCCCTGACGGAGGGCCAGATTTTCTGTTTGTGGGGCACAAGAATGAAGAGGACCTGTGACTTAGAACTGCATCATTGTGGGTCCAAAGGAAAAGAAAAATGGGTATGCAGTGGGAGGAACTACCAAAAGTCTAATTTCCAAAAAATGTTAAAAAAAAAAAAAAAGGCATGATTCTCATAAAAATACATAATGAGTACATGTCAAAGTTTTATTTTAACTCATTAATGGTAGAACCAAGTATATTTTAAAAAAATAGATGTACATGTGATTAGTAAAAGAAAAATTGTAGCATAAGATCTCAAGGTTAGATACAAAACATTATTTTTCTTTAGGGCAATAAAACTGTAAACTAGGATTATCTTCTCTACTAAACAGAAGTCATTTTTATTTCTGTAGGACAAAGAATTATTTACACTGTTATTGGATAAAAACTCTTTGTATCTTAGTGGTTCTTGACAAACCAACAGCTAACCTTTGAGAGCTGTAAAATCACAAATCAAGAAGAAACAATAATTCTACCAGGAAGTCAAATGACCCATACGCAGGCTTGACAGTGAAGGTCACGCATCTTTTTGCCTTTTCCCCAACTTTTGGATTTTTCTTTTTTCTTGAAGACAGACCTGGAGAGAAAATTCCATGATGCTATTAACTGCCCATCCCCCAGCCCCACCCATCAAGTGTTTCAGTGCAAGGCAGCACAGGGAGCTTGTCCCCTTGGTCTGAATCTGAAGCAGTGTGGGGGTACGGAGGGTCAGTGAGGACAAAAAGGAAGCTTGCACAATTCATGCCCTATCATGGAGATGGATGGAGAAGGAGGTCCTAGAGCCTGTGAGAGGAACAGGAATGAAGCCCAGAGATTTAACTGGAAGCCCAGACCACCCCTAGTTTCCAAGGATTCTCATTGGAAAGGACCTAAAAGAGACTTCAGAAGTTCAGGTGGAATTTGTTTGTTTTATGAAGTTAAATGATTACTTCATTGTAGACTGGGATTTTGCCTTAATATTTTTGCACTGTTAACACTGTCCACCTTAATCACTGTGAGTCTTTTATCCCATACACTCCTTAGCACCTCTGAACCTAGAAGGCTAAACGCCTAGCAGTGCCTCTGGCTTTGCGTTTTCACCTCCAGGCTTGGCTGAGGCATCTGTGCCTCCTCTTCCTGTTCCAGCACAGACACTGGCTCTTTGAGACAGAGCAGCAGGGGCAGAGAATTACAGTCCAACTTGCCCCGGTGTCCCCAGAACTTTCTAGATTAGAAAACTGGAAGTTTCACATCCCAGGATCCTCACTCAGTTCGAGGAAAACTGGGGCAGTTGATGTCTCAGTCATCTCAGGTTGCCATAACAGAATACCATAAACTGGGCGGCGCGAACAACAGAAACTCATTTTCTCACTGTTCTGGAGGCTGGAGGTCCAAGATCAAGGTGCCATCATAACTGGGTTCTTGTGAGGTCTCTCCTCCTGGCTGGTAAACAGATGCCTTCTTGTGTCCTCACATGCTAGCTAAACAGTGGGGTATGTGGGGAGAGAGAGCAAGAGAGAGAGAGAGAGAGAGAGAGAGAGAGAGATCTGGCATTTGGTGTCTCTTCTTATAAGGGCACTAATCCCAACATGAAGGCCTCACCCTTATGACCTCATCTAAACCTCATCGTCTTCCAAAGGCCCTGTCTCATCATACCATTACAGCAGGGGTTAGGGCTTCCAGATATGTAGTTTAGTTCAGTCCATAGTAGGTGGTCACCCTGAGTCCAGTCTCGCTCTTGATCTGAGCAGCTGTTGGATGCTGCTGTTTTCAACCTGAGTTTTTAAAACTATTTTCCTAGTCTTAACTCTCTTGTTGTATCTCTCTTAAATATCTTCCTTATTCATGAAGGCCAGACTACAGTCTGGGACCCATAAAAGTTTCCCATGTATTTCAGTCTGGAACAGAAATGAGTACAAGTTTTGTATTTCTGTTTTCTAGCAAGGAGATATTTGTGGAAACTTCCAAGAAGACAAATGGAATGGAAGGGGATGTTTGCTTTCATAGATCAGAAATGACTTACATTGCTTTCTTTCAGAGCTGTAGAGTCTTAGGAAAGAAACAACAGAAAGAAAACGTTTTGTGGAGGAGAGCTGTGAAAAGAATATACTTCTGAGTGGAGTACCTGGATCAGGAGATAGGGATTGACTCTGTGGTCGGGCTCCTGAAAAACAATACTTGCCATGCTTTTTTACACCTGGATGCTGTCTCCAAATGCTCTCTCTAGGTATTTATTCTGCTTCAGGGTCTTCAGAAGAACAGGTTAATAGCTGGTCAGAGGGAAGAGAGGAAGAGGGGGATTGTGTTGGTGTGAAACGGTCTGATGGCTGAACTCCCCTTAGGGTTGTAGGCAAAAGCAGATCCTAGGATAATAGGGGTCCCATGCACAGCATTGAAAATAAAATGTTATTGGCTCCAGTCTGAAACTGTCAATTTCCACTAAAATGGAATAAATTACTCAGAAAAGAGAAGCACCAACTATTATGCAGTCTGCCTTTGGGAAAAGAAAAAAAACACCCACTTCTTATAAAAACACTTTTTTAGGATGAAGGATTTGATTTCAACTGATGAGTCATCACTGTGTGTGTGTGTGTCTGTGTGTGTGTGTGTGTGTTTTACCACTTAGCCAAAAAGTGAGGTTTTAAAAAACATTTCTTGAAGCAAATTCTTCCACTGCTCGGGGTTCTCTCATCTAAGAGAGAAGGCATCCTAAGCACTTATAGCCACAGTGCCAGCAGCTCCCCCAGCTTGCATGAAAGATATTGTCAGGCAAGATTTGTAGCTCTCAAATTCCAGATTCATTATGAAAAGGTGACCTCAACATAACATTCACAATCTAAAAGCAAGAAATTATCAAGGAACAGAAAATAAAATTTAAAACCAATTTCAATGAGTAAAGGATATGTTTAAAAATGACATGATGAATGTCAGAAAGACAAAAGAATTTAAGAGAGCTTGAGCTCTCAGTTGTGTGGGCATGGCAGTGGGGTGACCACATCTCTTGGTTTACCAAGGGCAGCCCTAGCTCATGCCTGCAAAGTGCCCCCCTTGACTCTCAAAAGTATCTTGCTTTGGACAGTGAGTTATATGGTCACCCTAAGTGTGGCAGTTTTAAAACATGTCTGCAAATTCTTTGACACCCCTATCATCAAAAAGTCTATGTCCCAGCTGGGTCCAGTGGCTCATGCCTGTAATCCCAACACTTTGGAAGGCAGAGGCAGGTGGATCACCTGAGGCCAGGAGTTCAAGACCAGCCTGGCCAACATGGTGAAACCCTGTCTCTATTCAAATGCAAAATTAGCCGGGCGTGGTTGTGAGTGTCTGTAATCCCAGCTACTTGGGAAGCTGAGGCAGGAAAATCACTTGCACCCAGGAGGCAGAGGTTGCAGTGAGCTGAGATCATGCTATTGCACTCCAGCCTGGGCAAAAACAGTGAAACTCCACCTCAAAAACAAAACAAAACTCTGTGTCCCTTCCCCTTGACAGTGGGCAGGCTTTTGTGACCACCTGAGTGAATAGCATGTGACAGCAGTGACACTGCCTGATTTCCAAGTCTAGGTTAGAAAGGGCCATGCAGCTTCTCCTGGTTTTTCTTGGGATACTTGTACTGGGAGTCCTCAGCCACCCTCTAAGAAGTCTGACTACTCAGGAGCTGCTGTGCTGGAGGGACCACATGGAAAGACCAGAGAGAGAGAGAGAGTGGGAGTAAGAGACGCCTTCGCAGCAACAGCTGGTCTAGCTCCGCTTGTTTGAGTGTTCCCAGTCCAGGTACCAAACGTGTGAGTGAGGAAGGCTTTGAGTTCACTCCAGCCCTAGCCACCACCTGACTACCGCAATGTGAGAGGCCCCAAGTGAAAGCTATCTGGCTGAGCCCAGTCAACCTCCAGAACAGTGGGAGAAAATAATAATAAATGATGTTGCTCTTTATGCCAGAAAGTTTGAGATGGTTATGCAGGCAGAGGTAACCGAGAGACTATGTACAGGTTGGTTAAGCATGACGTTACCTGATGGTGCCTGGAAGGTCCCTCCTAAGCACTTTCAAGTTGCTGCAACTTCTTTATTATGAACTTTGCTCAATCGTTTTATTAAGAATGTTACAGCTGCACTGACTCCCTTTTAGTTCTTCCTACAGCCAAGTTCATCCCGAACCAGGATCCACTGTCTAGAACATTTCTCTCCTCTCCCCAACTCCTTCCCTTTTCATCTGTGTTAATCCTATTCGCCTTCCAGGTCCCAGCTTAAAAACCCCTTCTTGATTCCTTCTGATAGGTTCTTAGCTTTCTCACAGACACTTGAGAGAAATTGTATTTTCAAAAAATCACCACAGCCATACTTTTGATCCTATATGCTATTCCAAAAATTTGCCATTCCCTTATCAAGATGTGGCGTCTATTTCTCCTTCCTTTGAAATGATGCAAGACTTTGTGTTTGTAATATTGACTAGAATGGGCAGAAGCAACGATGTGTGACTTTGAGTCTAAGTGATAAAGGAATACGGCTTCTACCGCAATCCTCAGGATACACACCCTGGGAACTCAGCCACCATATTGCGGGGAAGCCCAGGCTACATGGAGAAGCCACGTGCATGTATTCCATCTGACAGCTCCAGCTGAGGTCCCAGCTGCCGGCCATCATTAACTGCCAGAGAGGCGAGTGTATTTTCCTTCTAATGATGCCAGTACACTGCTTTTGAGCCATGCCAACTAATGCCAAGTAGAGCAGGAATGAGCTATCCCTGTTGACTGCTCAATACTATGCAATCTATTGTCATCATTGTAAGAGTCAGTTTGGGGATTTTGTTATACAGTAATAGATCATCAGAGCACCACTGTATTTTTATTTCTTAAAACTGCCCCAACTGTAAATGTTATTAAAATGATACGTTCAATGTCTGTTTCTCCTTCTGAATGGTGAGATCCATGAGAGCTGGGACCCTGAATGCCTTGTCCTCTGTTGTATGTCCAGCACCTGACCATGTCTGCCACACAAGAGGAGCTTCAAAATATAATTATGGAATGAAAGCATGAGTGAATGAATGCATACAATGGCCTAAAAGGTACATGGGAATACCAAAAAGGTGAAAATGAAAGCCAAAAATTTCCTGAGGATATGAAAACTATTTTGGTTGAAGGATACACTGCTCATCACAACATCTGTGGAGTTCAGAAGCTCTTTGTCATTTTTTATTTGTCAAACTATTTCATACCTTTCAACCATGTATCAATATTAGTTTGGTCACATCCAATCACACTGGAGTCTACACTAACACACTACTGCAACAAAAACCTTTTATAATCTTGTGGCACCTTTAAGTGTTAGTTTCAAAGTAGGTTCTTAGTTCATGCAACTTGATTAATTTATACTTATAAAAGAATTACCATAATCACACACCAAGACAAGTATCACCTCCCATGGGTGGAAAAGTATGTGTTAAATGACACTCCATAGAGGAAAAAATGTTTGGAGGTGTGTAGATTCAAACCAGCAAAGTGGGAGACTTAAAGAGTCGGTAAGTGTTGTTGCAAAACTCTTAGCTATTATTTTTGAGAACACGTGGAAGACCAAGGTTGGGCATGGAGAGGCTACAACAACATCCATCTTTTCAAAAGAAAGCAACTTCTCAAGAAAAGAGAAAAACAGAACAAAATACCAATTTATCAATTTGTGGACACCAGGCAGAGCTCAAGATCCTGTGCAACCAGTCGGGCTAGAAGAAGAATTCGGGGCCAGAACTAGCTAATGGCCTCTGGTGAGAGTCACAGGCTGTGGAAATAATCACAGGGCAGCAGATGACTGTACTGGGGCTTCTTGGGGCATCTGTCTGCAGGTGAACAAATCAAGTTCCACTGTCAAGAAATGATCCTGAGATTCGATAAATATCTCCTACTACTAGAGGAGAAACGAATACAACCTTGTGGATTGGACCCACTCAATGTCACTTAACCTCAGCTGGTCATCCTGTCGTGTGTCCTGGTTGGAGCTCTCATCCATCCTCTGTTCAGTTTCTCCAGTAACTATAGCTTCATCTCCCGCTAGGTGGGGAAAGGGTAGACATCAGTTACTTAAGATGGGGCATGGGGTCTTTGCCCACTGATATTCACTGCTGCCATACACACACAGCCTTCAAAAAATCCAGTATTCAATCTACCCCACCTACCTCAAGCCACTTGCTCTTTCCAAATGCATCACATTCTCCCTTCCCTCTGTAACTTTGCCCTAGAATGCCTTACCATGCCTGCTCCCAGATAGCCCATATAATCAACTTTGACTGCCTTGACCTTTCAAGAGTTAGTTCAGACGTTGGATTAGAGGTTGGTGGCATGCTGCTCAGATCTCTGTTAGCTGGGCAGGCACTCCTATCCTTCCAGCTGTCTGCAAGTGCTGGCTTCTAACAGCTCCAAGTGACATCCTTCTCCAGAGACTCACCCTCTGTCAACAGGAGCCTCCTCTCCCAGAGTTAGGTAGGAGATTAGGCGCTCTCTCCCAGGATCAGCCTGGAGCCAATGACCGACTGATGAGGAAGTCAGGTCTGGCCTTTTTGACTCAAGGTGGGATAGCTCCTTGGTGCAGTCCTTACTCCACGTCTCCCCTTGGGTCTGACTGCAGCTAGACTTTAACAGAAGCCACATCTTTGCCTAGCTTCACCCCCTTCTCTTCCTCGATTCCCTCATTTATTTACAGCTTTCTTCTGAGAGCTCTCCCTTGATAAATCACTTAAACAAGAGTTCCCCTCTCAGGCTCTGCTTCTAGGGAACTTAACCCAGCCCGATATTGTCTTTTCTGGGAGACTTTAACCATTTGCTACCCAAACTAAATCAGAGCCCCTCTTATGTGCACACACCTCTGTCACAGAGCTTCTAACTAAGTACTGGAATCATTGATTTACTTATCAGTCTTCCCAACTAGTCTATTTGAGAGCAGGAACCTTGACCTATTGATCTCTTTCTCCCCAGCACCTGAGACCTATAGCTGCTGTTCAGTAAAATTTTGATGAACTGAATTCTTGAGGATCTTGGTGAAGACAGTTTACTCATTAGATACACAGAGGTGGGTGAGTGAGCCTTATTTTGGCCCTCATATTAAAGAGGATTCAGGGGAAACAGTCATAGAGATTGTTATAGAAATAGGCTATGGGCTCGCCCTAGAATGTTGGTTAGAATGATTGAAAACAGAGGTGGGGTATGGTGGCTCATGCCTGTAATCCCAGCACTTTGGGAGGCTGAGGCAGGCGGATCACCTGAGGTCAGGAATTTGAGACCAGCCTGCCCAACATGGTGAAATTCCGTCTCTACTAAACATATTTAAAAAAAAACAATTAGCCAGGCATGGCGGCAGGCCCCTATAATCCCAGCTACTTGGAGGCTGAGGCAGGAGCATTGCTTGAACCCGGGAAGTGGAGGTTGCAGTGAGCTGAGATTGCGCCACTGCACTCCAGCCTGGGTGACCGAGCAAGACTCCGTCTTAAAAAAAAAAGAAAAGAAACAAAAGAAAATGGAATATAATCTGAGATTTTTGTCAATTAATGATGATCGAGTCAGCTACTTAGTAAAACGGAAGATTTTCAAAAGATGTAATACATGGGTGGGTCCTGCCTTCAAACAACTTAAAATCCAGTTTGAGACAGGTCGATTGTGAATAGACAAAGAGCCATAACAAATAGAATGTGAACCAGATTCCAGCCACAGTAAGGAATGGACAGAAAAAGGCTTAAACTATAGTGAGACATTTGGAAACATCGTAATCAACTTCCTAACAGAGCAGTGGAAGTGTCATCAACACTGACAGTGACTCTATCCTTGACCGAACTTGAGTCTGGCTCTGCGGAGCCCTCCTTTCAGCTAGACCCCAACCTTGACCTAGGAGAGCTGCAGACTCTCAGCACAAACTAACCCTGGCACAGTTTCCAACAGCTCCAGGTCACATCCCTAGGATGAAAACTCCAGCTCTCTTAAGTTGCTGCCTGAGAAAGCTCGATGCTGCCAAAAGAATTCACTTTTTGTTCCAACACCTGACTATAGGCCCCTGACCTTTTTTTTCTTAAAACATTTGCTTTCAAAAACTTGCAGTTGTAAATCCTACCTCTGTCCTTTTGTGGTGTATCTCTTACAACCCATGTCTTTTTTAAAGACCTGGAAGCCATCACTTTGAAATGTAACCATCAGAAAGATAGGGGGCCAGGCGCAGTGGCTCACACCTGTAATCCCAGTGCTTTGAGAGGCCAAGAATGGAGGATCCCATGAAGCCAGATGTTCAAGATCAGCCTGGGCAACATAGTGAGACCCTGTCCCTAGAAAAAGAATTTAAAAATTAGCCAGCCATGGTGGCCTGTGCCTGTAGTCGCAGCCACTCAAGAGGCCGAGGCAGAATGATCACTTGAGCCCAGGAGTTCAGGGTTACAGTGAGTTCACTGCACTCTAGCCCAGGCAACAGAGCAACACCCTGTCTCTAATGAAATTAAAAATAAAAATAAGAGAAAGGTAAGTCTCTTGTTTTCCTGTTTCCCAGTCTTTGTGGGAGACTAGAAATCTCCCCTCAATCAGCATCAGTAGCAAACACAGGTGCCCAATCACATCAACATCCCCTTAATGTCCTTCAGCACTTTCCCTTCACCACACTCCAGCACTTAAAAAGCCTCCCAGCTGGGCATAGCAGCTCACACCTGTAATGCCAACACTTTGGGAAGCCAAGGCAGGTGGATCACAAGGTCAGGAGTTCAAGACCAGCCTGACCAAGATGGTGAAACCCCCGTCTCTACTAAAAATCAAAAAAATTATCCAGGTATGGTGGCAGGCACCTGTAATCTCAGCTATTTGGGAGGCTGAGGCAGAGAACTGCTTAAACACAGAAGGCAGAGGTTGCAGTGAGCCAAGATTGTGCCACTGCATTCCAGCCTGGGTGACAGATTGAGACTCCATCTCAACAAAAAATAAAAATAAAAAAGCTTCCCAACTTTTGTTTTGATAGAATTGAGCTCAGGTTATACTAAGTTCCCTCCTCTACTGTAATTTTACTAAATAAAGCCTGTCCCCCTGACCTTTAATTTAGTGTCTGGTTCTGTTTCTCTCTGACAGCACCCAAGGGAAACTGTGGCTTCAACTCTAGCAGAAAGCTCTGAGGAGTGATGAAGATCCTTTTCAAAGGGTCCTGGTTTTGTCCTGCAATAAAGCAGGAGGTGGACATGCGGACGAATGACCCTTTCAAGGCCTTCTCCTGGAGAATTTGTCAGGTCATTGTAAATTATCTCTTCAGGCGCCTCGGGATTAGAAGGAAAGGGTCAGGCAACGAACACAGTCCTCCAAGTGAGTAGAGAAGTGCTTTTATGGTAAATAAACACAAGCCTGATCCTGACTCTGCTTCTGTCTTGCTGGGCAACTTTAGACAAATTGCATAACCTCTTCCAAGGCTCAGTGTCCCCATTCTGTAAGAAGAAGGGGTTGTACTAGATGCTGTTCCAGTTCCCTTCCAGCCCTGATACGTTACGATTTCCAGGGCCCTCATATTTCGGAATTAGCTGAAAAGCCCCTCCTGCTCACACCGTGGATGGTTATGTTGAAATGCCTGTCATCTGTGTGTTAAGCTGGGAGGGGAGCTGTCTACTGTGTGCCAAGAAAGAGCTCTCGCACCTCTTTCAGGGCCATATGTGGCCAGGATCCCCTGGGAAAGCAAAAGCACATATGGTTGCCAAAGAGTCTAACTTTGTGACTCAGAATTTGCCATCTGCTAAACAGCTTTTAATTGAAGCTCCAAGAGGCAAAAGCTGGCTGGAAAAATCTTGCAAGTAGATCCAATACGATTATCTTCCCTAAAAGAGGTTTTTCTATGTTTAATTAGTTGGAAGCCATTTTGTCACAGACAGATTATTTTAGATGTCAGTCCTTTCAGTGCCCTGTTCTCACCTCACTTCCCCCAATGTTTGAACCTTATAGATTCTTTTTTTTTGACAGAGTCTTGCTCTGTCACCCAGGCTGGAGTGCAATGGCATGATCTTGGCTCATGGGTTCATGAACCTCCGCCTCCTGGGTTCAAGCGATTCTCCTGCTTCAGCGTCCCAAGTACCTGGGATTACAGGTGCCTGCCACCACGCCCAACTTATTTTTTGTATTTTTAGTAGAGATAGGGTTTCATCGTGTCGGCCAGGCTGGTCTTGAACTCCTGACCTGGTGATCCACCCACCTCAGCCTCCCAAAGTGCTGGGATTACAGGTGTGAGCCACTGTGCCCAGCCTCACAGATTCTTTAGTTAGTATCAGCCTCTGATTTTTTTTTCCTGGAGGCCACACTGCCCATCCTCTGATGGCATCCAGTGTTCCCAAAGTCCTTTCTTCACAACTCAGGATACAGGTGAGCTATTTCAGCCTGGACAGAGAAGCCAAGTAGAACCAGTTCTCAATTTCTGGTGTCTGAGCTCACTACCACGTACTCAGGAGCCACAGACTCATGGTCCCTTTAACCTACACCTGGAATCATCAGGCAGGCCTGGGCCTGAAGGGTAGCACCCACTAAGGGAAAGCCCAGTCCCTCCAGGGGCAGCGTGTTAACCCTTTGTGCTCAGGGCCTTGCCATGGCCCAGATTGGCTCCATCTACTGCTGGCAGGAGATGAGTGAAGGAATAAGTCCCCTGAGTCGGGAGCTTCCTCTGCTTGGGGACTTGGACTGCTGCATTTCCTTATCTTTTTTCAGGGGGCACATTGTGAGATTCCGGTATAGCCTCAAATGGTTACAGTCAGGAAGTGGAAGCTTGGTATTGGAGCCAAGGTCAGATGTGGCTACAGCAAATGAAGATGCTGTTCAAAGTGCTTCTAGGCTTGCAACTGGGTCAAATACTCAGTTACCAACCCGCAAATCGGTAACATTATCTTCATTTTAATGTTTTTATTACAGAAATTACCTTCATGTTAACCTTTTGATTATAGAAAATTTCGTAACATAAAAATGGAAAGAATTAACGAATCCCTATGTGCCCATCACCCAGTTTCAACAATTATTTACTCAAAGCCAACCTTGTTTTACCTCACCAATCCCTGCCCACTCTCTCCATATTATGTCCTCACATTTTATAGTTGAAGAAAGCAAGGCGCAAGTATAAATGAGAGTAGGGTAGAAGTGGGAAGCGGGGGGTGAAGGAAATGTATAATGTTTTTAGGGTGGCATGTATATATTTTGGAAAATGCAAAGTCAATAAAACACTCATGTAATTTTTGTTTGGAACATTTAAAAAAATCTATTGTTTTCATAATATAATTTACAGAAGGGAAAGCTGTACAAAAGCTTTCTCAAAGCATTGGTGGGAATTACATCAAAAGCTGAGCCTGTGGGATTTTTATATTTATTAGAAAGAGGCCATGGGATAGAATAGATTATAAATATAGGATTAGAATATGTCCAAGGTTCCTTTCCTCTTTGCTACCCAGGTCAACCCTAAACTGGAGGTCATGGCTATTTCCCTTTACGGCATCTAGTACTGTTCTGTGTAAGCAGGAGGATTCAGTAAATGCCTCAGAGAGGTAGACTTCCTTGCAGTTGCAGTTAAAGGGTAAAGTAATGGGAGACTTAGAAGAAACTGCTCAAAAACATCTTAAACATGGCATTTCCAAAATTTAAAAAAAGACCGTGAGCAAGCCTCGTAATTTTCAAACTGTTCCCTGGAACCTTACAGATGTTTAATGGGTTTGGCAAACATTGACATGTACCAGTCAACCTTGGAAGAATTAAACGTCCTGAGGAAGGCATTTATTGCATTTATTTTATTTTGGGGTTTTGCTGTAAAACTTCAGTAGAATTTTTTTTTTCTTTTTCTGAGACAGAGTCTCACACTGTCACCCAGGCTGGAGTGCAGTGGCGCAATCTCGGCTTACTGCAACCTCCGCCTCCGAGGTTCAAGTGGTTCTCCTGCCTCAGCCTCCCGAGTAGGTGGGATTACAGGCACCTGCCACCACATCCGGCTAATTTTTTGTATTTTTAGTAGAGATGGGGGTTTCACCATGTTGCCAGGCTGGTCTTGAACGCCTGACCTTATGATCCACCCACCTCAGCCTCCCAAAGTGCTGGGATTACAGGCATGAGCCACTGCGCCCGGCCCTTCAGTAGAATTTTTTTAAAAGAGCTCTGCTGCTGAAAAATCACTGACAATTGTCTCCTTCCGCAAGAGAGGAGCTGCTAGTGTAGAGAGAGGGTGTGACTATTTCAAGTTCGTACAATAGGTTAGGGGAACTGTCTGGACCAGAGCCTCCATATCCTGGGATCTGCGGACAGTTGACATGGTTGTTGGATTGGGAGCTGCAGGAAGTGCCCAGCATAGGAGGAAAAACCCTTTGGAATGAAAGGACTGTCCACACAAGTTCTCGGGCTCTCCCAATCCCAGGTTGGGCTCAGCACACAACTTCCTAGCTGTTTGTTCTATAAGGGTTTCAGTGAGCAAGACACACTGTGGTCCAGGAAAATGTCCTGGAGCACCAGGGGCTTCTGTGCTGCTGGCCAAGAAACACTTGGTATGCTGTGCCACCCAGCTGCAGCCACTAAACAGTCCTCTCTCCACCAGCTAACTCCCTGGAAGGGAAACTGTGGACACATCACACCATTAGTGAACAGTAGGGGAACTTTGGGAGGATTCCTGCAGAGGAAGTCATTGTTCAGGGACGTGGCAACATGATCAGAGTGCAGGCTGTGGAATTCTTCTCTGATGAGCCAGAGAACCCTTGAACCACGGCCCTCATAGTACTCTGGTTGCTTAGCTAAGTCCATGCCAGAGATTGCAAAGAAGTGGTCAGTAGGCTGAATACTATCTCCGGAGATGTTTTGTTTCGCTTCAGTGGTGTTTCAATACTTTTTAAGTAAGTCACCAGCACTTTAAAATTGAGACATTTCACATTAAAAACTCCAGATTTCTGATGTGTCTTGAGAAAGAAGAAAGAGAGAAAGATTTAGCAACTCTGAGCAGCACTGGCAAGACATTCTCACCCCAGTCAGCTGGAAGCTGGAGCTCTAAACTGGGCATACACTCTGTCACTTGCTGCAGTCCCCACCGGCCCCAACAGCCTTACACCATCCGCTTCACTGGTTCAGTTTACCTCCTGGACCCTGTAGCAGTCTGGATTGGTGACCTAATACTCTCTGACAAAGAGTTTCAAACAATGACTCTCAAATGTCAGCTCTGAACCCTCTACGGTACCTACCTGAGGCCCTGCCCCAGAGATCTGATTCCTATGCATAAACGAGGTTAGGATTTATATTTTAAACCAGCCGCCTAGAGCTTCTGATGCAGATGGTTTTGTGACCACTGTTTAAGAAAAGCTACCATAGAATCAAGGCCCTCAATACTGGGTACACATTTGAATCAACAAAGTGAAATTTTTACTCCATCTCTCTTACACACACACACACATACATGTTTCCCTTTAACCAAACCATTCAATAGTCAGCTGCAAAAAATACATACTTCACCCCTAAATGCTGCAGCACACCTCCCATAAGCATATGGAAATTCTCTTGCCGAACCACACAGCATTATGAAGCCCAAGAAAGTCATGATTTCCTCATGACTAGATTCAGTCAAATATGTCTAGTAAGAACCTCACATAAGTAATTTTTGTGTGATGTTGTATACCTCCCATTGCATCAGATTAGGATGCAAAAATATGCAGAGGTTCACAAACTACAGTGTGCACTTGGAGGGCTGGTTGAAACCCACATTGCTGGGCCCTACCCCACGCTTTCTGATTTGGGAGGCATGAGCTGAGGCCTGAGATTTGCATTTCTCAAAAGTTTACAGGTGATGCTGATGCCGTGGGTCCAGGGACCACACTTGGAGAACCACCCACATGACGGTAGGCCATCCCACCATTGGCAATAGGTATTGGCATTTATCTATTTATTTATTTATTTTGTATTATACTTTAAGTTCTGGGGTACATGTGCAGAACACGCAGGCTTGTTACATAGGTATACACGTGCCATGGTGGTTTGCTACATCCATTCTCTCGTCATCTACATTAGATATTTCTCCTAATGTTAGCCCTCCCCAATCACCCCACCCACTGCTATCCTTCTCCCAGCCCCCACAACCCCTGACAAGCCCAGAGCATGATGTTCCCCTCCCTGTGTCCATGTGTTTTCATTGTTCAACACTCACTTATGAGTGAGAACATGCAGTGTTTGGTTTTCTGTTCTTGTGTCAGTTTGCTGAGAATTATGGTTTCCAGCTTCACCCATGTCCCTGCAAAGGACATGATCCTTTATTATGGCTGCATAGTATTCCATGGGGTATGTGTGCCATATTTTTTTTATCTAGTCTATCATCGATGGGCATTTGGGTTGGTTAACGCTCCACCAGGTGATTGTTTGCAGCCAGCATTAAGATCCACTGCTAGTCTGGCCCCTCACTACTCAAAGTCCTCGCGCCAGCAGCATCAGCAACACACAGATACTTTGTGAGGAAGGTGGAATCTCAGGCCTTACTCCAGACCTACCAAACCAGAACCAGCATTTTAGCAAAATCCAGAAGTGGTTCGTGCTCACATTCAGGTTTGAGAAGCACTTCTCTAGAGCACCCAGCAGCTTCTCCTACCTTTAATTGGGGCTTCTACTGGACTGGTCTTCCCAAGACACCCCCGGTCACTGGTGGCCTTGTGAACATGGTGCCAGCATGGATGAGTTGATGCCTGAGTATTGATGGCGGCAAGCCAGAGCTTCCTTCCTAAACGCTATCAAAGTCTTTGATGTAAGTACAATCTGGTGGTGGCGGCAGGTGGGCTGCTCCTTTAAGGCCACAGCCTTGACCCTGGAGGGTGCAGAAAAAAAAATGCAGCCTACCAGATTCACTCTGGGTCCACTATCCCACCCCCAACTTCAGCCTTTTAAGATCTTTTTATGAATACTCCCAATTACCCTGATGTGATTACATTACACATTGCATGTCTATTTCAATATACTGCATGTTCCCTATAAATATATACATGATTATGCACCCATAATAATGAAAAATTAAAAACAAATTAAAGAAACCACTTGCTTTGGTCCTATCTATAATTTTAGTGCCTGATTTTATCTACTCCTCTGGCTTCCAACTTGCCTCCTGCTCCTCACTCACGGCTTTGTTTGGTTTTGCTATTTCTTGGTGGGTGGTGTTTTACTAAGTCCTGAGACATAAAGGTGACTAAATCAAATCCCCACTGTCAAGGAGTCGAGTTCCCTATTTCCCGACTGGCCACTCCCTTGGCATGGTGACTCCCCCTCTCAGCCACAGTATCCCCATTGAGTGGACTCCCCTGTCCCTCGGCTCTGGACCTGCAGGGATGGGTTGGACATAGCAATCATCTGACCTCTTCTTTCTCTTCCCAGTTTGACTTTTAGGGACTGAGGCTGTCTGAGGCCATCTACCAGCTATCACTGAACAGTTACTGAGGAGACATTTACAGGGGACCCACTGTGCCCTAAGCCTTGGGTCTCATGCAGGGAACAGATATGGTTCCTGGCCTTAGATTACCTACAACATGGTGGGTGAGATGGGGCACTTATGGAAAATGAATTAATAGTAGGAAGAATGTGGTTGGAGACATAATGTTTCAGACTGGAGAGGAATCCTTCCCACTAAGGGATTAAGGTAGGTTTCATGGAGGAGGTAACATTTGGGAAGACGCAGTGGACATCTTCAGGGTCAGATAAAATAATCAGGTGACTTGGTTTTGCTTTGAGAGAGGCCCAGGAGTTGCTGTGATTTAGATCATATGAAATGTTCCGCCACCTCCACAGCCTGGGCACCAAGGAGAAGCCAGTATCTCTGCTCATAAAGCATTTTGCAAGCCTGGGAAATGGAGCTTGGATTGTAAGGGATCCTGAGACGTCGACCACCACCACCTGCAGAGGTCTGGCCTGCAGACCCTGACTCAACGAAGGATGAATGAATGTACTCTCACACCATTACAGTGATTCAAGGGGGCTAGGGATGGATGTTGGCTGCTTTCAGACGGCAAAATGCGGCCAGGCCCAGTGGCTCACGCCTGTAATCCCAGCACTTTGGGAGGCCGAGGTGGGTGGATTAATGGAGGTCAGGAGTTCAAGACCAGCCTGACCAACACAGAGAAACCCCGTCTCCACTAAAAATACAAAATTAGCTGGGTGTGGTGGCCCATGTCTATAATCCCAGCTACTCGGGAGGCTGAGGAAGGAGAATCGCTTGAACCCAAGAGGCAGAGGTTGCAGTGAGCGGTGTTCGGGCCACCGCACTCCAGCCTGAGCAACAAGAGTGAAACTGTCTCAATTTAAAAAAAAAAAAAAAAGGCGAAATGCAACACATTGACCAAGACCCTCTGTCCATCCACACATTGATTCAGTCAATATTTTACAACAGAGGTTCAAAGTTAACACACTTGTGGATAATTAACATGATTGAAAGGGTGGTTTTACGAATGATAAAAGCTTTAGGTTCTGGGCCAGAGTAAACACTATTAACAGGTAATTCCCTTTGGATCTCCCCCTGAGAAGGCCACCCAGCACAAAATTAACATGAGTAAACAGTTATAGAGTAGAGACAAAGGGATGTGGGGTAAACAGACTTTAACTGGGAAAGCTTCTTAACAACGACCCCATCTTCCCCCTAAATTAATGGACTGGCTGGCCTTCTTTGGCCTGCCCCAATAAAACCTTTCAACCTTCCAAAAGGTTTGAGACTAAACTATAGCTTTTCCTAATATAGCTTTAATATTTTGCCAGCCACCCCAAGTGAATATCAACAGGGTTTGAACTAATTTAGTGCTGCAGTGGAAATAGCGTCCACATAGGGGAGGAGAAGAATCAAGTGGGGAATGTGACAACTGAGGATGGGAAACAGCAGTCAGAAGAATACATCTATCTGCGCTTTCCACTCCGGGCAGAGAACAGGCCTTGACCAGGAATGCAACCAGGCGGCTGGGCCTGGGAGTCTCCGAAGCGAACCTGAAGCTGGGTAAATCATTATCCCAGGCGAAACTGAGTTTGCAGATGGTCAGGAGCAGGAGACAAACAATCAGACAGAGTGACAAATGAGCTGTCTCCCCATCTCAAAGCATTAGACAACATAAAACCATGATCATTAGTTTCATCATCATCTGTTCATGAGGAGGCCCCTGTCTTTGCTGGGTTGGTGGTCAGGGAAAGCCTCACGGGGGAGAAAAGTCTTGAAATTTGAGTTGGAACTTTCTGGATAAATGAGAGGTTGTGAGAAGGTGGAGGACAGTACAGCACAGAGATGTGAATAAATGTTATGTTCCAGCAATGATAAGACCAGGATGGGCCACCTGTGGCTGCCCATGTGCTAGCCCACACCTCACCCCAGGTGGGGCCTTCATGGTGAATTGCATTAATGGCCCAGATCATCACTTCTCTCTAAATCCATGCCCTTTGCTTTGTGACTGTAGTGCCCTCCCAATCTGCCTGGATTCAGCCATGTCAGCTGTGCTTTAGCCAACAGAAGGAGGCAGAAGGATGCTGTGCAATGAAGGATTAACTCAGCTTGCTTAGGTGGTCCAAACCTGCCCATTCCAAAGCAAGTTTTGGCCTGTGGCAGCCTGATAAGAATGTTATGGTGTACCTGGAGGCCGTGGGTCATGTCATGTAGTCTACACTAAATGAGATTTATGGCGGGGGTTGTGAGCCACGTAGTATCCACGTGACCTCTGGCGAAGCTGGAAACTAAGGCCCACCACATGGGCAGTCAGCCATGACTATGTGACCAGACCCCAGTAAGAACCCTGGACACTAAGGTTGGCGTGAGCTTCCCTGGGTGGCAATGTTCCCTGTATGTTGCCATACATCCCTGCTGTGAGAATGAAGCCCTGTCTGTGAAACTCCACTGGGAGAGGACAGCTGGAAGTCAGGACCTGCTATCTCCTATGCACCCTTTTTCCATGGCTGATTTAATCCATAACATTTTCCTATAGTAAACTGTAACCATGAGTATAACAGCTTTGCTGTGTTCTGAGTCCCAGTGAATCAGTGAACTTACAGGTGGTCTTGGAGACCTCTGAATGACAGATAGTATGCCGATTCTGAGTGTAGGCCTCAAGAGGCCTTGAAAGCACTTCTGTCGTTCTCTTGCACTTCTGTGACTGCCCTGGGAAAGGCACACTTGGGCTAGCCCACCAGTCCAGGAAGGGAAAGAGAGATGTGCGGAGCAGGGCCACTTTCCAGGTCCATCCTAGATCTGTCTAGCCCCAGCTGCTCGTGCATGAGTGAGCCCGACAGAGACTAGCACAGCCACACAGCTGAATCTAACCTATAGTCCCTGACTCCAAGCTGACCCGCATACACACTCATGAGAAATAAGACAGTTGTTTCAAGCCAGTGAACTTTAAAATGATATGTCATCAGTACTAGAACTGATAAACCCCCAAACCAAAGTGGTGGTCCCAGCCTTGCTCTAACTGATATTAGGACTCAGAGAGCCTCTACAAGCTATTACTCTGAAGGTCTCTGCATCCTCAGCTTCCAAGTAAGGATAGAGTTACAGATCAGCCACCCATGTAGTTTCATTCATGCAAATTGCAAGTTGATCAGTTTCTCCAAAGGATGCCTGAGTGTCAGTATGGAAGGCCTTGTGGACATTTTTGTGGGAAGAGGCATGGATGAGTGAAGAAGGGATATGGTCTGAAAGCAGGGCTGAGCAAGAGGGAGAAAAAGTGGGCCCCAGAGAGGAGGGTAAATAGAAAAGGACTGTATGAAGAGAGAAGTAGAGAAGCACCTCGAGAGTATTTCGTATAACCTCCTGACCTGGGATCTTCCAGCAGGTAAGTATATCCTCACACCAGCAGGGACCTTCCAAAATGCTGCAGGTTCCCCAGACCACAAACCTGAATCCATTCCTGTCTTTCCTCAGGCTCCTGCTCTTGGATATACCATTGGCCTTTTGGACTTCATCACAGTTCTGAATACTCAGGCTCTAGCCCTGGACCCCCTCAAGGTTAAGGATTGCTTCATTCTTTAGATCCATCCACTCCTAATTTCCCTGGGGTCTCCCCATTACTTGACAGAAGCCTAGTCCTGGGGTAGAGGGCCTTCCCAGGCTGATGCCCTCTACCCCAGGCCTCCCCTGACCGCCTGCGGTAGACTAGATTACTGTTGAACAAATATTCACTCCTTTTATGCCGCCTCCCCGGATACCCCCAGACACATTCATGTTGGGCTTGTTCTTGTGACTGCTTAGCCAATGAAATGTGAGTGGAAGTGAAAAGATGCTCACTCCAAGCCTATATTTTCAGGGCCATCGTATTTCTGCCTCCCGCTCTGGGAGACTCTAACCTCCATCATGAGAAGATTATGCTCCAGGTCACCACTGCCACAAATCTTGGGTCAAGAATGAGAGATGTGGAGCAAATAGGAGCTTGAGCCTCAGCTTGAAGCAGAGCTGCTTTAGTCAACCCACAGGCATTAAGACAAGATTTAAGTAGTTTGTCATGCAGTATATTGTAGTGGTTGCTGACTAACGTACTACTCACGAGGGGACAGCCAATATCTTCCTGAAGTGAGATCACTATTATGACATTAGCTACCACAAATCACTAACAAAGGAACGTTTGTTGTTTTCAGAGACAGTTACATAAATACATTCTAAGAATCAACATTTTTGGGCAAGAATGAATCACATCTGGCTATTATTTGCGTATAAGAATTGGAGGATGTTAAAACACGCATGCTCTGGAAGAAAACCCAAGTGAGACTGTTCTACTATCACCAATCCAAGGAAAGATCAAGAAAGCAAAGTGTCACTATTGCCTCAGAGAAAGAAACTTGCACGCCAGCAAATTAAACCCCCTGCCTATCTTCCATTTGGCTGCTTTGATAAACAAAAGGACACAAGTTTTGGAGTTAGAGGGGAGCTGACTTGGCTCCCTGCTACAAAATGTACTTACAAAAAAAAGGCTTTGCGGACCCAATCTGATGGGTGTCTCGAAGTACGTGATGGTCGGCAGCGGAGAGGGGCTGCACTTGTCTTCAGGGGCTGCCACAACAGCCTTCCAGACCAGGTGACTTCAACAACAGACATTGATTTTCTCGCTTTTCTGGAAGCTAGCCATCTCAGATTGTTGTAGGATAGCCCACAGACAAAATCTCTCGAACACCGAAGTGGGAAGGAAGGGGTGATTTATCAGCCGGGAGCTGGTGGCGGGTCTGAATGCCCCAAATAGCCAAGCTCTCCTAACAAAGAAAATCCCTGCCCTTTTAAAGGCTTACGACTCTAGAAATTACATGTAAAAGGGTCTTGGTCCATGGAGTAGGTGTGGAGTATGTGACTTTGGTGGGGGTTTGATGTTTAAGTAAAAGCAATGCCTTCTGGAAAGATCCCTCCACACCATGCCTGTGATCTATAGGAGGGCGATTAAAGGTGGTGCCCGGTCTGCCACCCTTTACTTCTATTGAAATGCAATGTGGAAGTCAAAGGGGAGGTGGTCTTAGATGCTTAAGGGTGATTAAGGGTCTCCTTCTGCAAGGTGAAGGTCTCAGGAGAGTTGGTTTCCTCTGAGCCTTCCCGCCCTGGTTTGCCGTGGCTGTCTTCCCTGTAGGCCGGTCTCTGTCTTCATCTCCTGATACCAGTCAGATTTGGGTGGGGCCTCGGGTCCACCCCAGTGACCTCATTTAACCTTGTTTACCTCTTTAAAGACCCTGTCTTCAAATACAGTCATCTTCTGAAGCTAAAACACTGGGAGTTAGGAATTCAAAATAGGAATTTTGTGGGGACACAATTTAGCCCATAAGGGTGGAAATCACCGGCAGTCAGATTGACATTAGGAAGAATTCTCTGACCGGAAATATGAAGGGCTGCCAACAGAAAGAAGGAGGACCCTGTCACAGGAGCTATTTCAGCGCTTACTGGACGACCTCTTTAGCAAGGATTTTTTTTTTTTTTTGAGACAGGGTTTCACTGTGTTGCCCAGGCTGGAGTGCAGTGACGTAATCACAGCTCACTGCACCCTCAACTCCTGGGTTCAAGCCATCTTCCTGCCTCAGCCTCCCGAGGAGCTGGGACTACAAGTGTATACCAATAAACCCCGCTAATCTTTGCATTTTTGTTTTATTGTACTTTAAGTTCTGGGGTACATGTACAGATCTTGCAGGATTGTTGCATAGGTACACACATGCCATGGTGGTTTGCTGTCTCCATCCCCCCGTCACCTACATCAGGTATTTCCCCCAGTGTTATCCCTCCCCAACCTCTCTGACTCCCACTGTCCCTCCCCAGCCCCTGGCCCCACAACATACCCCAGTGTGTGATGCTCCCCTCCCTGTGCCAATGTGTTTTCATTGTTCAACACCCGCCTATGAGTGAGAACTTGCAGTGTTTGGTTTTCTGTTCTTGTGTCAGTTTGCTCAGAATGATGGCTTCCAGATTCATCCATATCCCTACAAAGGACACAAACTCATCATTTTTTATGGCTGCATAGTATTTTTGTAGAGATGGGATCTCCCTATGTTGCCCAAGCCAGCCTCTAATTCCTGGCCTGGACACTAAGCCCCAAGCAATCCTCCTACCTTGGCCTCCCAAAGTGCTAGGATTACAGGTGTGAACCACCACAACGATCCTGTTTCTTTTACTGGTTCAATAAAGATGCCTGTAGAGCTTACCATATAGCTCAGTGCTATGCTGGGTGTTGAACAGGGAACAAAGCATTTATAGCATCTTCCCTCCTGCAGCTTTAAGTCTAGTGCTGCATTTAGGCATCATACAAGTAAACACATAAATGAACATATAATGGCAAATTGCACAAGGGCTTTCAGAGTATAAGGGGCTCCTTTCGTTGGCTAGCCAGGGAGGATGTAACAGACAACATCTGTTTCTAACACAGCGCTGATTATTTCAGGTACCTAGAGATCCTATTGTCCTGGAGAGTTCAGGCCTTTATCCAGCTCACAGAATGACTTAAAGTCATTCTAAGTAGTCTTTGAACTCTCATTTCCCTTGACCAGTGACTGGTTGTGGAGAGGCCATGTAGTCTATTTCTGGCCAACAAAATGAAAGCCGAAGTCTGTTAATTAGGCCTTCCTAAAATATTTCGCTTTTCTGATAAAAAAAAATAGACCTAGCTGTAATGGCCTTTGTTCTTTCTCTTTTCTTCTTTGTCCTTTCCTCTTCTTCCAGACTGAAGTGTAGATGTGATGCCTGGAGGAATGGCAGCTATCTTGCAACCATGAGGCAGCATGCCAAGTACCATAAGGACAGAGGGATGGAAAGACAGGAAGAGACTGGTTCTTGACAGCATCGTCAAGCTGCATCATCAGCCTCCACTCCGTACTTCTGCCTGCCTACCTCTTAAGTTAGGAAAATAAACCCTACTTGTTTAAGCTTGAGAAGTTGAGTTTTTCTCTCACTTGCAGTCAAACACATTCCCAGTTGATCAGTCCAATAGAAATCACTGAGGAAGTAACATTGCCTGAGACCTGAAGGGTAAGCAGATGCTATGCAAGTGAAGAACAGGGAAAAAGCATTCCAAGTGGAAGGACAACACGTAAAGACCCCAGGCAGGAAGAAGGAACCATGGCCAAACCAGCGAGGTCTGTGGGACGTGGTATGTTTCTTTTCTTTATAATTCACAAGATGTTTAACAACTGAAAGGCTGGGGTAATAGAGCAAACCTTACAGTCAGGTATCCTCAGTGGCAAGGCCTGCAGCTCTCCCAGAGCACACAGCATGTACTACTTATCGCCTGCTGAGCCTGGACAAACATTCACTCCCTTCTGCCTTTCCCTTGGCCTGGTTAGTTACGAATTTGCAGCCAGAGTTTGACTACTAAATAAAGTATTTGGTGGGTTGCCTGGTTGGTTTGGCTACTGGCCCTTGATCGTACAAAGAGAAAACTAATGCCATCCTTGCCCTCAGAGCAACGAGTCCAGACCGAGGATCAACCATGCTTTCTTTGGCTGCCATTGCAAGATGTTTTCTACTGCTCAACCTCAGTCTTTCAAAAACCTGGCTATTTTTTCGCTTAATATGAGCAGAATGAATACATTTTTTTAAATATATAGGGAAGGCACAGGCATGATGCAGGGCCCTGGGGCTGGTTAATCAGGGGCAGCGACTCCACCTCTAGACCTGGAAGTGCCACTGGAAAATAAGAACTGGTAAAGGTGACACCATTTCCTTGTGCCTGGTCCTTGTGAAGAAGGACACCCTTAATCCTCTCAAGCTTCTAAGAGCCCTTCCGTCTAGACTTCTACATTGCATTTCAATAGGAGAAGTCAAGGCTGGCAGACCCGGGCACCACCCTTAATTGCACTCCTGTAGATGGTGGGGAGGAACCTTTCCCGAAGGCATTGTTTTTAGTTAAACACGATCAGACCCCCACCTAGTGCCATATCCCAAGCCTACTTCATGGATCAAGACCTTTTCACATGTAATTCCTAGAGTCCTAAGCCTTTAAAAGGGCAAGGATTTTCTTTGTTGGGGAGCTCAGCTATTGGGGCATTCAGGCTTGCTGCTGCTCCCGGCTGAATAAATCACCCCTTCCTTCCCAGTTCGGTGTTCAAGAGGTTTGTTTGCGGCCATTCCTGCTTCACTTGCTGTCCTCCCAAGACTCCACCTGGTGCTGCTTACCTGTCCCATTTGCCACTCAACAAGTGTGGAGTTTCTACTGGTCACCACACTGCCCTGTAGCATCTGAAGACCGTGTTCTTTCTAAGGCAGGTTTCTGACCCATTCCTGGCCTGCACTAGGAGATCTGCCCGAGCAAACCTCACATCCTCAGCTTCATGACTCAAAGTGCCATGATTTCTGCAGAACAAAAATCAGCATTTAGTTGCCGCTGTGGAGATTTATTGTATTTGCCATTACAGTCTGAGGGTTTGAATAGGTGAGGAACCAGAAAGCATAATTGTCACTGAACGACGTGCAGATGAGTTAACGGAAACACAGAGGGGAGGGGGCGCATGAGAGAGGCAGAGCTGTTTTCACTCTGGGCTGGACCTGGTATTTGCACCCTTCCAGCAAAAGAAAGGCCTTGGCTGAACATGTCCCAGACACCAGCAGAGATTTTAGGGAAACTTTTATAACCGGACCTATGAGGTCCAGAATGCCTTTCCCTGGCTTCCTCTCCCTCACATTAAACTCCTCGTGCCAAACCTGCCCCCTGAGTTGCAGCCCCTGTGACCCTTCCCCCAAAGTCCCCTGAATCCGGCCCTCAGGGATGGCCCCTCTTGGGAACTCTAACATCTTTGCTGTCTGAGTCCTCAGCACTTCCTTCCCCATCCTCTCGCCTGAGCCCGCTTTGGCTCTGACTCAGCTAATGCTGTTTTAAGAATTCCTCTACCAGCTTAAAATCTCTTAGAGGCCAAGGACTCAATGTTATCCAAGCCTTCTCAATGGCTATGAGGGTGATGATAAATTAAGATGTTGATTTTGTCTTCAATGATACAAAGAAATGCCACACCCCCTGTTTTCCACCTTTGCTTACAGAGATAAAGGTATAGTTTTTCCTCCCCTTTTTACCCCTGCCCTTGAGAAAGAATTCCTTTTACCATGCAAACCTTTCTTCCTCCCAGTCATCAACACAGGGATCTACTCTGAGGGGTTTCGTTAGGGGAGGTTGAAGGGGATGAGTTTCTCTCTTTACTGAAATTAAATGGGCAAGGACTTAACTCACAGTTCATCTGTTTTTCTGAAGTCTTTGGAAGCTCCACCAAGGGGAGGGGTTGCTTTCACTCTCAGCCCCAGAGGAGAAATGATGTGGGCTGCTCCGGGAGTACAGTGGAGTCGCATAAGTTACAAAGACCCACAATTGTTTAGCTCTCACCCAGGCTTGCTCTTGCAGGACCCCCAAGCCTCCTGCAAGGCAATCACTTCTGGGAGTGCACAGTGAGCGGCTCAGATGTACTCTTGGAAAAGTTCTCTTGGCCATCTGCAGCAGCCACCATGTTCCCCAGTCCTCCTCCGACTGGTGTTGGTGATGTCCATGATGCCTGTGAGGGTGTTTCCAGGGGTCTGCACTGGGCTGGGCTCTCCTTGCTGGTGCCTCCAATACTCTGAGAATCTCTATCACTCTCTCTCCCTGTTTCCATCACACTTTGTCACAAGAGAGCCAGCCCCGTGTGGCTTTTAGCTTTATGGCTCACAGTAGAAGTGAGAGAGTAGCTTTTGGAATGCTTCCTTGCTCCCAGCTTCTCATTCTCCCCCAGAACTCCAATATAAACCCACAAGGACTTAGCTAAGGATAAACCTGAGTGACAGAAGCCTCATTCCCCTGTCTCCTACAGCGGCTTTCTGGATTCTCCCTTTGCTTAGCCCTCCGAGAATCATCACTGGAAGACATCTGGGAGCCTGGCTTCCTCTTTCATTAGGTTATTATCTCTTGGAAGGCTTCCAGATGTTCCTACTCCCATCCAGAATGCTACCCAGAGCAAGATGACCTTGGCATAGCGAAATGAGGAGGAAGAATGCTTCGAGGCAGTGGCATAGTCAAAGGTGGGGAGGGACATATTGTGTGTGTGGATCAGCAGCCTGTAAACCTTATAATACAGAGAAGTGGGGCTTAGAGAAGTGGAGTTAAAGAAAGAGGATCTGTTGAGTTCTGAATTTGTGCCTTAGAGCTAGGCACTAAGGACAAGTGACAGTTCTTGAGCAAGGGAGTAACTCAACTGGCAGCTGAGCCTCCAGGATGACCTCCATGATTCTCTCATCCTGGTTTCCATGTTCGGTGTGGTCTCCTCTGCCACCGAACAGGCCCATGTGTATAACCAGTAATACTGGAGAAATGATGGTCTGAGTCTAGGTCAAAAAAGACATGGCAAAAAGACATTTTAATACCCATCAAATAGGAAAAATTAATATTCAATTGTGAAAAGAGATTGGGATTGAAGGAGCAGGATACACAATAATGGTCTAAGAATTACAATACAATTTTTCAAGATACAGGTACCTGCACATTTTTCCCCCAAATTCCATAATAATTATTCTGCCCTAGCAGAACTTCCTGTTCATTTTGAGCAGATAACCTTTATTCATCTTCCGTGTGGCCTAATTCCCTTGCCATAAATTGGTACTTTCTTTTTCCTATTTATTCTGAAACCCTATAAAATGTGGCCCAGAGACAGTCCCATGATCTGCCCTGCGTTCGAGGTCCTCACAAAGCCATGAGGAATGGTACTGGCTGGGCCCACGAAGATCAGACGTGGCTCCGTATGTCCACACATGCATGTCCATCTGGCTCTTTAGGGCTGTCATTAGCCTGCCTAGATGTATATTTTGATGACATTTTTGGAGAGGCTTTTTAATTAGTGACTCTGGAAAAACTCAGAGCCCTGATAACAAATTGTGGGAAGAAAAGGGTAAGGACGGAAAGAAGAGGAGGCTATGATCTCATGGAGAATAGGAAGAACGTACAGCTGATCGTAATTATTCACAGGTTCTGTATTTGCAAATTCACCTACTCCCTAACATGTATTTACAACCCCCAAATCAGTATTTGCAGCATTTTTGTGGTCACTCATGGACATATGCAGGGAACCAAGACATTAGAGTCACTCAATGCCCACATTCCCAGCTGAGCTCAGGCAAGTCCTGCTTTGCCTTCTTGTGCCAGTGCTGATGGGAGGTGATCAGAGGGTGGTGGTGGCAGGGGCGGGGCAGTGGAGGGTGAGAAGCTCAGCTCAGGGCCAGCTGAATGGAATCTGCATCCCAGCTCTGGCACTAGTTAGTGGGGTGGCCCCGGGAGAGTCACTTATCACTTCTGAAGGTCATGTCTCTTGTAAAATAAAAAATATGTAATCTGGCCAGGTGCGGTGGCTCACGCCTGTAATCCCAGCACTTTGGGAGATGGGTGGATCACCTGAGGTCAGGAGTTCGAAAGCAGCCTGGCCAACATGGCAAAACCCCATCTCTACTAAAAATACATAAATTAGCTGGGTGTGGTGGTGCACACCTGTAATCTCAGCTACTCCAGAAACTGAGGTAGGAGAATCACTTAGACCAGGGAGGTGGAGGTTGCAGTGAGTCAAGATCGTGCCACTGTACTCCAGCCTGGGCAACAGAGGGAGACTCTGTCTCAAAATAATAATAATAAACATACATACAGACACACACAGACACACACACACACACACATATATATATATATATAATCTGCCAGAATGAGTTGTTTTAGGATGTAAGATTATAATCTATGTGAGGTATGTATGTTGTGTGTATATACACATACACACACACACACACATACACATACATATCTCATATAGATTATAAACTTGCATAGGGGCTGGGCACGGTGGCTCATGCCTATAATCCCAGCCCTTTGGGAGGCCAAGGTGGGAAGATCTCTTGAGCCCAGAAGTTTGAGATTAGCCTGGGCAACATAGTGATACCTCATCTCTACCAAAATTTTAAAAAAATTAACTGGGTGTGATGGTGCACACCTGTGGTCCCAGCTACTCGAGAGGCTGAGGGAGGAGAATCCCCTGAGTCTGGGAGGTCAAAGCTGCAATGAGCAGTGATCACAGCACTGCATTCTAGCCTGGGTGACAGAGCGAGACCCTGTCTCCAAATAAATACATAAACTCATATAAAATGTGACTATACTTGCAGACCTTTAAAGAGATGATTAAAGTTAAATGAAGTCATACGTGGGGGCCCTAATTCAATATGACTGGTGTCCTTACAAGCAGAGGAAATTAGGAGAGGTGTCACAAAAAGAGACACCAGGGCTATATACGCAGTGAAAAGACCACGTGAAGAGGACACGGACAGAAAGTGGCCATTCACAAGCCAAGGAGAGGGGCTCCAGGAGAAACTAACCCTTTCTACACCTTGATTGTGGACTTCTGGCCTCCAGAACTGTGAGAAAATAAATTTCAGCCTATGGTATGTTGTTATGGCAGTAAAGCAAACTAATATGCACCCACACTATGGTACTTATCAGGGCTACCTGTAATCGTTTACCTATCTGACTGATCCCTGTCTCCAAGAAGGGATCAGTTAGCCTGAGCCAACCTGGCTCTAGACAGTTTTCATGTCTGATGGGCAATAGAGACATGAGTGCAAAGGGCAAAGGCAAGAAAGGCTGGGCAACTCCCTTTTAATACCTTCTTCCAGGTTTCCTCCTTCAAGATCTGATTCAGTCCACACAAGCAGTGGGTTAAAGATCAGCAGAGAATGGTCCTGCAAAGAGCCTGTACAGCTTCATGAGATTCCCCAGCTTTGGCTGGGTGCAGTGGCTCACACCTGTCATCCCAGCACTTTGGGAGGCTGAGGAGGGCGGATCAGAGGTCAGGAGATCAAGACCATCCTGGCCAACATGGTGAAACCCCGTCTCTATTAAAATACAAAACAATTAGCTAGGCATGGTAGTGCATGCCTGGCGTTCCAGCTACTCAGGAGGCTGAGGCAGGAGAATTGCTTGAACCCAGGAGGCAAAGATTGCAGTGAGCCCAGATCGCACCGCTGCGCCATAGCCTGGGTGACAGTGCGAGACTCCATCTCAACAACAAAAAAAAAAAAAAAAAAAAGAGATTCTTCAGCTTTGAGCTGTCACCATTTTTCAGCCATGTGGATTCAGAGAGCTTGGGTAAGATCCATCAGAGACTTCAGCCCCTGACATGGGTTCATATAAAACACATCTTTAACTGAGCCCAGCTGTCTGAAGCTTGAGAGGTTGTTCCTGGAAAGATTTAGGCTGGTGTTTCCCAAACTTTTGTCTGCATCGAAATCACTTCACAGGCTTATTAAAGCACAGATGGCAGGGCCACCCCCAGATTTCCTTTCAGTGGTCTGGGGTGGGGCCTGAGACTTTCTATTTCAAACAGGTTGTCAAGTGATACTGATGCTGTCAGTCCAGACACTTATCCAGTAGGGAGTAGGCTTTCCAGGGAAAGCGACAGAAATGATTGAGAGAACATTCAAGGAGATCCAGGCAGAGTGAGAGAAAAGGTGATAGGAATGTATGATTTGGCCAAATAGCACTGGGTATGACATCTCAGAAATATTTTTGGTTTGTCCCAGGCTGAAGGCAATATGACCCTTTAGGAGACCCAGGGGTCATGTAGCCTTCAATGTGTGCTGGCCAAAGCCTGCCAGTGGTTACACAAGCCACAGGGTGAGAAATGGAATTGGATGCAAATGAGCTTCTAGGACCATCTTAGAGAGCCCAGGTTCAGTGGGACAAGAAATGGACCCAGAGGGCAGTGGAGAGGATCTCAGTTCATTTTCAGATCTGCAAACATTTCTAGGGGTGGACACTGAGCCAGGCAGCAAGCTACAATGAGAGGAATAGGATGCGAGTCCTGGCATGGTTATTACCAACTGTATGCCATTGCCATTTAACTTCTTCCTCCAGCCTCACCTACTTTGTTTTCAGCAACCCCTCAGGATTGCTGCAAGGATCAAGTGAGATCTGGACACAGAAACACTTCATAAATTGCGTGATTCTATAGAAGCACAAGTTATTTAGGTATTTCATGAGATGTAGAAATGAGCAGGACCACGTCCTTGCCCACAAGACAGGCACGCTCTCAAGCAGTGGTTTTGCCAACTCGTGCCTCTACATCCCAATAGGACTTTGCTTTCTCCTCTCCTTTGCTACCACCCTAGCCTAAGCCATATCATATCCTTCCCAGATCTCTCAATTACTTTCTATGTCTGCCCCGCAAGCCAATTCTTTATATGGTAGCAAGAGGGACTATTTAAAAATCTAATTAGATTATGCCATTGCCAGACTTATAACTTTCTGATGGTTTGTTCCTATTGTTTTGAAAGCAAATTGAAATTGTCTCCATAAACTATCAGACTTGCATGCTCAGGCCCAAGCCCACCCCTCCTGCCTCAGCTCATGCCACTCCTCTGGAAGACTCCAGCGTCCACTAGTTCCTAGAATCCAGTGACCTCCTGCCTGCCTCAGGGCCTTTGTTTGTTCTCTGCCCTCTGCCAGGAAGACTCTTTCCCTCCACTCTTTGTCTGCTCATCCTTCAGATCTCAGTTGACGTGTCCAGCGGCCCCATAATCTCAATTAGATTACCCTACTATTCTCTTTCACAGTACTCCATTCGTTTATTTTACAACAATTTATAATGACATATTTTTTATTTGTTTAGTGTCTGTCTACCCAACCAAATTGACAGGCTCTGAAAGCTGGAATCATGTCTGTTTCATTCATCTCTTACATTATTTCGGGTGGTTTGGATGCAAGCAATAGTAGTCTGTCTGGGTAATCTAATAAAAAAGGACTCCATTGAAAGGACATCCGGAGTTTGTAGTCAGGGCAGAGAAGAGTGCTTGGAAACAAACAGGAACATGGAAGCTCTAAAATCTAGTGAAAAGCCATCTCATTGGGCATGGGAATCCTTAAATAGCAACTTGTTTTCAGAGTCTTTATCAATCTGTTTAGATTTTAAATTCACAGCGAGAACATTCAAGTGGCCCGTCTTGGATCAGTGAGCATTCGTGGTTTGAGGAGGTAGAGAAGCCTCATTAGAATGGATCCGGAAGGAAAGAAATAATACTCTTAAAAAAAAAATTTGCTTACTTCACTCTTCAAAGCAGAGCAGACGTTTGGCAGGGGGAGTGGGATGGTTCATGGGAATGAATGCTAGATATCCCCAAACAAGGTATCCACGAGGCCACCATATATACAATACCCTGCTGGATACCCAGTCATGGTGGCCATTCAGTAAAATATTTGTTGAATGCATGAATGAAAACTTGTTTGGCAAAGTTTAGGGTTTTCTCAGTGACATATGCTGAAAGAGCAGAGACTGTAAATGCTGATCTTGGTGCGTTAGAAGATAAATCTCTTGGTGCATGTAGACAATTCTCGGAACAACACATTCCAAGTGAGTGTTATGGAATCAGTAAGTAACTGAGACTCCTAAGGGATCATATTGCCTTTAGCCAGGGACAAACCCAAAATAATTCTGAGATGTCATACTGACTACTATTTCCATGAGCTCAGAAGATGGTAATTTTTACTCCTCTGAGTCATCTCTGGCATTAACCAGAAACATTTTCCCTTCAGTCTTTAAGGACATACAACCCATCACACACTGGACCACCCCACAGAGACTGGGCAATGAAATAGGGGGTACTTAAAGGGAGTTTTCTCTCTTGGTGACAAAGAGGACCAGAAGAATCTATGGCTTTCCCTTGATGTGGATGTACTTTATTGAGAAAGAGACAAGGTATAGCAGAGAAGAATGTGGGGCACTGTGTGACAGTCTGTCCTTATCTGGCTAGTTAACAGAACATTCTTATGCCTCATGGTTTAAGGATTCCTTTTTATTTTCAGCATTCGGGAAAGTAAGTTTAATTTCCAGAAAAGGAGAAAAAGAAGACCTCTCCAGATTCCATTTCTGGGGTCTTTGGATACATTCTCAGTGCCAAAAATTTTTCTCCAAGGATTCTGGGCCAGACATCTGTATTTCCAGATGAGTTTTGGCACCATGGACATTTTAGAGAGGGGAAATATTTCAGTTATCTATTATGGCCTCCTAAACTACCCCAAAATGTAGTGACTTAAAACAGCAGCAATTTATCATTTCTCATTAGTCTGTGAAATCACTTGTATCAACGGACTCATTCTTCTGTTTCATATGGCATAGCTGAGATCACTCATGAGCTACATTCAGCTGGGAGCTTGGCTGAATCTGAGACATCCAGAGAGCCTCTCATCCTCCAGGACCTCTCATCATTCAAGAGTTTAGTCTAAGCTTTTTTAGAGCATAGCACTGGCTTCCAAGAAGAAATATCTCAAGAGAGCAATTCCCAACGTACAATCCTATACCAAGCCTCCACTGGCATCACTGGCTATTGTCTCATTAGCCAAAGCAAGTCCCATGGTCAAGTACAGAGCCAGTGTGGGAGGTGAGTACACAGAGTGTAAATACCAAGAGATGTGGTTCATTGGAGGCCACCAATGTAGCAATCTACCACAAGAGAGCATGGTAGCTTGCAGGCTGCCTTCCCAGTTGCCAGTGATTAGGCAGGGATGTGTAATCCAATATCTGCTCCTTGATTTGCAGTTCCAGAAACTCGGCATGATTGGAGTACATAGCGAGCCCCATCCTACTCTTTGAAACTGCCTCTCATCCACAGACCTTGCTGAATAAATGAGTTCGGGTTGTCATGTGATATGGTTTGGCTGTGTGCCCACTCAAATCTTGAATTGTAGCTCCCGTAATTCCTGCGTGTCATGGGAAAGACCCGGTGGGAGGTAATTAAATCATGGGGGCAGGCCCTTCCCATGCTGTTCTCATGAGAGTGAATAAGTCTCACAAGATCTGATGGTTTTATAAGGGGAGTTCCCCTGTACATGCTCTCTCTTTTGTCTGCCACCATGTAAGATGTGACTTTGCTCCTCTGCCTTCCACCATGATTGTAAGGTCTCCTCAGCCGTGTGGAACTGTGAGTCCATTAAACCTCTTTTTCCTTATAAATTACTCAGTCTTGGGTATGTCTTTATTAGCAGCGTAAGAACATCATGTTTCATTTTAGGATCCTATTTTTGTGGCCACAGATGATTGGAACAGAGTAAATACCTGGCCTAGGCAGAAATTAATCTATTCACTGAGCTGGCCCAATAAGATTCTCTCCTGTGACTCTGGAATTGGGATGCTGAGAGACTAAGATCTAAATCAGTGAAGAAATTACAGAAGATCTCTTCTGAGAAAATGAAAAATGAGACTCCTAAACCACACTAAATAATTTTTAAGGACCATTGACAAGTAATAAGGTGCTAGAGGACTGCGGAAAATAAAATCTATAAGCTGTTCACTAGCAGATATCATATTTTTGTTCATCCTCTTTGGCTCCAATAATCTGCCAAAAGAAGACTCTGGCCTCTGCAGCTGTTGGCCCAGAGAGAAAAGACATGTGGAGCAGAGCGTAGAGAGACAGGAGCAGAACCCAGGCTGATTAGCCAAACCACAGCTGACCTGCAGACCCTTAAGCATGAGGATAAATGATGGGTTTTGTATGTCACTGATATTTGAAGTTGTTTGTTACACAACCTTATTAAATCATTAGCTGATTAATACAAATCTCAGTGTGGAAGGTCCTGGTTGGTCAATGCTCCACTCCACTGACCATCCAGGGCTTTCATCTCCTTCATCTTGTGGTTCTAGGAACCCCTAGAATATTGTCTTCACCTGTGTGTTTGGAGCCTGGTTACAGGTCTGCTCAGGTTACAGCCTTTGAAAGAGGAAAAGCACATGGAGGAGTACACAGACTATATTTAAAGGTTTAAACTTGAAATTTCATGTGTCATTTTCACTTATGTTTAACCAGCAAGAATGTAGTCACATGACCACACCTGGCTGCAAGGAAGGCTGGGAAATGTAATTTCTAGCTGGCCAGCCATGTATCCAACTACTATGGAAGAAGGGAGAACAGCTTTTGGTGAACAATTTGCAATCTCCACTTACAGATGGCAAAAAAAATAGTTTAAAAATCTGCAAAGATTTTCATAGATAACAAGGTAGTACAAATTATCATAGTAACATTGTTTCTGAAAAGCTAGACTAGGAAATAAATGAGATACCAGCTTGCATGAAGGACAATGAGAAAATGTGGTATGCCTCCTTTGTCTGTGCTGTTTAACCCTCCCTTTCCTCCAGGATAGTAGCCAATTCACGGTCACCTTTCAGAAGGACAGTGACAAACACAAGTGTATTCAGAAGCAGTGAATAGGCTGAGGAATGCCTCAAAAGCAGGTCATATGCAGAATTGTTCAAGACCTTGAGGAACTTTATCTTGAAGAGAACATTTGGGAAACAAAACATCTGCCTTCAAATGTTTTAAAGTACCTCGTGGTGAAAGGAGATAAGGTTTATTCTGTCAAAGCTCCAGAAATTGATATAATAAGAGGAAGTTACAGGGAAATACATTTATATTCATTATAAGGAAAGAAGATCCTATCAGAGAGGCCCAAAATTATTTACAGCTCAGATGCATTTTGGACTGGAAGAAGAGATCCAAAAGTACTAGCATTTATTGAGCACCTATGATGTGCCAGACACTACTCAGGCAATTTCACACACTTTATTCTTCCCAACTCTAAAAGTTGCTAGATTGGTGAGGCTAAATTCTATATCCTTCTGAAGGCTTCTGAAAAGGCCACTGTCCTCCACTTATATTAATTTACACTAGTTCTTTTCTGAGTGTCTTCTCTTTTCCCCAATCGGGCTCCAACTGTGGAGGCAATTTATTGCGGCTCCACAATGCATTTCTTCAAACCCTAATTTTCAGGACTCACTGACAATCCCATGGAAGGGATATATGTGTTAAATCTGTGGGGTAGAACATCCTAGGGAGAAATCCTGGGGATGCTGTGTATAACCCAGCTTGTCAGTTCTGTGGCGAATGGGAAGCTGGCCAGGGCAGGGAATGAAGGAAGTCTGTCACTTCCCAGCAGAAACCTGAGACCTTTGAAAAGGAGGGTACGGTCCTGACCAGCACAGCTTTGTGGTGGCCTAAATGCTGGCTGCTTTGCCACATAGATGAGTCTGGAGAATGCTGTACGGAGGGTAAGTGGGCCGGTTTGGAGGCTCTGTCCAGTGCCCAGATGTCTAGTGTCTTTCACACACCTTCGTCTTCGGGAACTGGTGGGGAAAGATGCCCTTGCTAATGTGTTAAGAGTTCCTCTTTCTTGAGTCAACAAGAGTTCTTTTTCATTTCTTATGTCTCCTGAGCTAAGGTTTCTTGGTCTCCCAGATGTTTGTGCCTGTCTGTCTTTAATTCAACACTCACCCCAGTCAATGCCGATCCCTAATGTTGTATTATCCTACCGGCAGGAATGCCAAGCCGGGAACAGAGAGCAACATGGAGGGAGACTCAAAAGCTCCACATCTCCTTGAGGCTTGTGATAAGCTGCAATGTTGTATAGGCACCTAAAGTAAGAGGGAAGAACTTCTCAAACTTTCCCAGGAAGTTGAGGGAAAACTGAGAAGGTGAGGTAGGAACCTATCTGGCCATATAAGTATTCCAGTTAAGATGTGAGAAGCTGCACAGAAAAAATGAAAAGCTTCTGGAGCCGTCAAGCAGCATGACTGGGAAGGTGGCCTGGAGAAGAAAGGCATTCTGCCTCTCCCACCTCCCCAGCCTCCAGTCTCTTCTTGTGTCTTCCAGACCCTGCTACCTCAGATTTGTCAGATATTAATAGAAGTTGCTATGCTCGAAGTGAGTTGGGAGGGTTCTTGTCTTGTAACTCTGCAGAAGAGACTATTCACAGAAGAGTCTAGTTCAGCCTTTTCAGTTATAAGAGTTCCAGCCAGGTTCCTCTGAGCTACCTAATTGAAAGCATACTTCACCACAGCAGTCATTTTTTCCCAAGAAAACAAAATGTGGATTCAAATGAGAAATGGATTTTCCTCCTATCAGTTTCCTAAGGCCCTCTTACTGTTTGTCTTCCGCCTACTGTGGTAACATGTGCTGTCAAATTAGCCTAGAAAGGCTCTAACTGAACATCACGGAGGTGTGGACCCAAGAAACTGGGGTAGGTATGATGTCACTCTTCCTCATTAGGATTATTTCCTTGTTCTAGATTCCAATAAAGTGAAATTACTGAGTTAAAAGGTGTGATCACTGCTAATGACTTTAATACACATTGGCAAACTGCCTTCCAGAAAAGTTGTAGCAGTGTCCAGGCATTGCTGTCTTGAACTATTTTTCATACTATAGTCCCTCAACAATGTCTATTTCCAAAGTTAGTGGTTTTATCATTTTCCTGAATCATACCACTGGCCTCCAGCCTCAGAACTTAACGCCTTACTTTGATACTTAGAACTCCTTGTATACTCACTCACCTATAGAGTGGGAGTATTTGAAAATTAAGTTTGGAATAAATCTTTATTCATATACGAAATTCCCCACTGCAGAATTACACCAGTCTCATTACACACCCACTACACTGGCCACACCCTTGACATGAACTAATCCCATTAACTGGCAGCATTGTGTCAGTAAAGGAAATGAAGAAAAAGATATCTTTCCTCAAGAAGAAAAAAAGTCTCCCTAGGAAATCTCAGGGTGCTTCCTATGGGCAATTTTTTTTAATGTCTCCATCATTATTTTCATTATCTCTAGCTCTTGATGGGGCAACAGATAATTTTTCCTACAGATAAATTTTTAATGTTCCCACTCTTTTCATTGTCTCTAGTCTCTTGATGGGCAAACAGACTAAATAACACAATCACGGAAAAATATTAATTTCTCTATTAGATTGTCCTCCAATTTGTGCTACATAATTAGGCTGACTGTAACCACAAGTAACAGAAAATCCAACTGAAAAATAATTTATGATCTCAAAAACCAAGAAGTCCAGAATTAGAACAGCCATTAGGTTGGTTATTAGAGTGGCTCAAATGTGTCTTCAAGAACACTGACTCTTTTATCTTCTATTCTGCCATTCTCAACATGTTGGCATTGACTTCACGCCAGCCCTCTTCATAGTCACAAGATGGCTGTGACCATATATTACTGCCATGGCCTCAGAAATCAGTTTCATACCTGTTATGTCTAAGATGTCTATTAGACATCCGAGTGGAGAAGTTGATAAGACGTGTATGTATACCTCTAAAGTTGGGAAGAGAGATGGTTTGTGGTTTGGTTTAGATATGTAAACTAGTGAGCTGTTGATGTACAGGTGATTTTCAAAGCCTGTGAGATTGGATGAGATCACCAAGAGCATGAGTGTAGAGAGAAGAAAGGACCAAAGATGGAGCCCTAAGGCACTCCATGTTCAAAGGTGAGAGAGAAGAGGCAGAAGGAGCATGGGAACATGAAAAAGAGCAAGCAGAGAGATGGGAAGAAACCAGTAGAGTGGGAGGGCTTGGAATCCACATATAGAAATGGTATCAAGAGGGTGGAAGGAATTATCAGCTGTGCCAATGCTGCCAATGGGTCAAGTCTCATCAAGGATGGAGAGCCAAGGATCGTATTTAGCAACATGGAGAACAAGCACACTTTTAGTTTAGTGGTAGGGGCAACATCCTGTTTAGAGTGATCACGAGAAAGAATGGGAGCAGAGGAGTTTGCTACTGTGAGTTTAGAAAACTCTTTCAAATTCTGCTGCAAAGGGAAGCAAAGAAAATACAGTTGAAGGATTTTTTTTTAATATGGAAGACCAACAGCATATGATGTGGTTCGGCTCTGTGTCCCCACCCAAATCTCGCTTCGAATGATAATAATCTCATGTGTTAAGGGTGGTACCAGGTAGAGATAATTGAATCACAGAAATGGTTTCCCCCATGCCATTTTCGTGATAGTGAGTGAGTTCTCATGAGATCTGATGACTTTATAAGAGGCTTCTCCCTTTACTTGGCACTCCTTCTCTCTCCTGCCACCCTGTGAAGAAGTGCCTTCCGCCATGATTGTAAGTTTCCTGAGGCCTCCCCAGCCATGTGGAACTGTGAGTCAATTAAACCTCTTTTCTTTATAAATTACCCAGTCTCTGGTATTTCTTCATAGCAGCACGAGAACAGATTAATACAGCATATTTTTATAAATGGCAATGATCCATAAGCTAGTGAAAAGTTAATGATACAGAAGAGAAAGTGACAAATGGTAGGGATATGGTTCTTGAATAGAAGAAAATGATTGGGAATTTCTATATGGATGGAGAGATTTCTTTCCACAGGAGCACAGATAATCCATCTCATTATTAGGCAGGAAGGCAGATGCTGGCAGGTGAATAGATAGATGTAGTGGTGGGAGTTTGTGGAAGCTCTTCTTGGACTGTGAAGTTGGAAACAAGGTCATCAGCTAAGGATTAGGATGTAGCGGGGTGGAACTGAAGGTTTGAGGGGACAGAAAAGGACGTGAAGTCATTGGGTAGGGAAGTAAATGGATTGGAAAATATAGTGTGGATTAGAAAACATAGTGTGATTGGCAGTAACAATAAGGGCACATTTGAAGTTCATAGCTATAAAACAGAGATAATAACAAAAGTACTTACTATATTAGGCTTTTATGAAAATTAAATGAGTCAGTGTATATAAAGCAATCAGAAAAATGCTTGCCACGTAGTAACACCTTACAGAAGTCTTAAACGTGATTATTAATAGTAGAAAGGAACAGATTTGCTAATTCAGCAGGAAATTGAGCAGTGGTTAAGATTTCAGTTGAGGTACATCATTTATCATCATATGGAAGCCTAATAATAAATAAAATTAATAGCAGTGTAACCAGGAGGCAGGATACATTTATCTTGACATGAATGACTTTGAAATATCATACATCTGCTCATCAGCCACCCTGTGTTCCTTGAGGGCAAAGGCTTTTCAGACTCAGTCATTGCAGTATCTTGAGCACTGAGTACAGTGCCTAACACACAGTGAAGTCTCAAAAATACTTGTTAAATGACTGAGTAAAATGTCCCTTTGATTACTGAGGTCCCCCAATTAGCTCATGGGCCATTTAGTGAGGTGGTCTCTTTTAAAGGTTTGTATAAAAGATGACTATTGGGATATCTTCCTGGCCCCTGCTTAAGGAACCAGCCATCTACTTGGTCCCAGAGTGCTCTCCCAGGAGTCATATTTGGAGACCTTGACCCAGCCCCACTGCAACTGACTGGCTCCTGTGCAACCACCTGACCTATATTAATCTGCTCTGGTTGTCATGGCAAAATACCACAGGCTGGGCAGCTTAAACAACAGAAATTTATTTTCTCACAGTTCTGGATATTAGAAGTCCAAGATCAAGATGCCATCATAATTAGTTTTTGGTAAGACCTCCTTTCCTGGCTTGTTGACTGACACCTTCTTGCCATGTCCTCACGTTGCTTTCCTCTGTGTGTGTAGAGGAAGAGCTCTCAGGTGTCTCCCCCTCTTACTATAAAAATGCCAACCCCATCTATCCTAAAGGACCCATCTTTAAAAAGTCACATTGGAGGTTAAGCCTTCAATATATGGTTGCGGGGAGTGGAGGGGTCCACAATCTGCTCTTAACATAATCCAAGTGGATCAGATTTCCTTTCACTCATTTTAGAATTGATGCTAAGAAATGTCTATTTCTGACTGAGCTGGTCTAAGCTGGACTGATGATGTAAACTATTAGGAAGTGGGGTGAAACCATGGTCTCCTCCAGATGGAATGGAAAGCAGAGAAGGACAGTTTACAGAAAAATAGAGACAGATAGAAGTAAGAGTAAAGGACAGGTAGAGTAAAAAACAGTGAGTCTAGTTTCCACTCAGTATCCACAATAATTGCTAAAATGAAAACACAGACACTATCAAGCGTTAGTGATGACATGGAGCAAGTGGAACACACATCCACTGCTGGTGTGGAATACAAAACGGTACAACTGCTTTGGAAAACAGTTTGGCAGTTTCCTATAAAATTAAAGACGCATTTATCATATGACCAAACAATACTACTACTCATATATTCCATATATGGACGAAGAAATGCGTACTTGGATATTTACAAAACTATGATTGTAATAGTCTCAAACTGGAAACAACCCAACTGTCCATCAATAGTAGCATGGATAAATAAACTGTGGTATATTCACACAATGGAATACCCTGTAACAGTGAGAATGAGTAAATTACTGCTATATACAGAAACATGGATGAATCTCACAAGTAAAATATTGAATGAAAGAAGCCAATGTAAGAAAAGGTGAAATTAATCCACGCTGTTAGATGTCAGGATAGTAGTTAGTATTGGGGACAGTGAGTGAAAGCAGGGATAAGCAGGACTTCTGAGATGTGACAATATTCTGTTTCTTGGTCTGATGCCAATTACGTGTGTTTAGTTTGTGAAAACTCATCAACCTGTACACTCGGGATATGTGCAGTTTTCTGTGTGTATAGTTCAATAAAAAGTTTTAAGCACATAAAATTTCATTAAAAATTTAAAAATGAGTGTAGGTACAGAGAGATGAGTGCCTGCTAATGTCAACAGCATTCCTTACAGAATGAGAAATTTCACCCTGATCCAGAAAAATTTTTCTTGGACTTAAGAAATCTCGAGTGAATTTCTCTAGGCTGGGGGAACAGTCAGTCCTATGCGCCTTCTACCAGAGGGGAGCCTTTCACACTGAGAAAGATAGGGGTCCAAAACTCTCCTCTTCCCTTCCCATGCTTGGTCCTGGCCATCTCAAAAAGTGAATGCGATTTGGGAAAAATAGCTAATGCATGCCAGGCTTAATACCTAGGTGATGGGTTGACAGGTGCAGCAAACCACCATAACACGTGTTTATCTATGTGACAAACCTGCACATCCTGCACACATATCCCAGAACTTAAAAAAAAGTGGATACATTTGTTCTCTGCATAAAGCTAAGCAGATCATCTTTTACTTTTCAATCTCTAGTCTTCCATCAAGATCAAACCTCAAGATTTATCAAATTCTGCCACGAATCTTGAGTTCTTTGAGGAAAGACACCCTAAATGTATAAATTACTGGTGACTTTCCTGTCTAACAAGTCACTCCAAAACAGAGGCAGGATCTAGTGTTGCAGACATTTTAGTTTCAACTAACCCATGAAATCCTCTACCTCCCCATACAGGAAGCAGCTCTGCTCAGATGCCTGGGATGTGGGATGGAATGCTTGTGGCCAGGACATCAGCCAGCACAGTCTCAGGACACACAATCTGAGATGTTTCAGAGTCAGCCCAGACACTGGACTGCAGTCAAAGCTGCACTTCAGAAGTATGGTTGTTTATCCTCCAGCTCATTACCCTGGATGGTTTCATAAAAAAAAAAAAATAGAAACTGACTCAGTATCCAGTTCTTCCCACATGATTGCAAGAGGACAGACCTCCAGCCCATGAAGCAGAGGTGGCAGGGCAATGAGGTGCTTGCAGCCGAGTAAAGATCAGAGCCTTGGTGCTGAGCCCTAAACCTCTCCAGATGGTTTGGCTGCCCATATCTAATCCAAACACAGATATCTCAAGTAGCATCTTCTCTAGACAGGCTCAGATTTGTCCAACCTCAGCCAATACAGTAAATAATCACTGTGAAGCCAAAGTTACGGAAGTTTGACTCTGTCTATTCTCCGTGCATCTCGTATGACTATTTCCCATCTGATCTTTCTTCTTTCATAGAATGGATGACCCCACTTGCCTTCAACCACAATGACTAAAACTCAAAGTCTGTGTCTTACTGGAAATAAATTTGGCTTCAGTAGCATCTTTCTGCTTCTGTGTGGATTATATGTCTCCAGATTTCCTTGTACTGTCTGGAAGACAGAGGGAGACTTGAGACTGGGTACTTCTGGAAAGTTCACTTAATGTCATGAAAGAGTAAGAACTTTATCCATTTACTCAACAAACACTTATTCTCTGCCATCAACCACTCTATGTACTGAGACTACAGTCATGAACAAGATAGAAAATGAACAAGTAAACAGTAACTTTTAAAAGATAATTCCAGATATTGATAACAGCCATATAAAAAAAGGAAACAATGAGATAAGATACAGAGCAGCTAGGGTGGGGTTAGCTGCTTTGATAGGTGGTTGGAAAAGACCTCTTTAGGGAATAATCCCATTTAAACTGAGACTTGAATAACAAAAAGATGCACGGTGGCTCACTCCTGTAATCCCAGCCCCTCGGGAGGCTGAGGCGGGCGGATCACCTGAGGTCGAGAGGTCAAGACCAGCCTGATCAACATGGAGAAACCTCATCTCTACTAAAAATACAAAATTAGCCAGGTGTGGTAGCACTCGTCTGTAATCCCAGCTACTCAGAGGGGCTGAGGCAGGAGAATTGCTTGAACCCAGGAGGCAGAGGTTGTGGTGAGCCAAGATTGCAACACTGCACTCCAGCCTGGGCAACGAGAGCAAAAATCCGTCTAAAAAAAAGAAATGCATCCAGCAAAGATCTGGGGGAAGGGTATTCCAGGAAGAAGAAACAGCAAATGCAAAGGCTTTAAGCAAAGGCAGGGACAAGTTTGGCATGTTTAAGAAAAAGATCAATGTGCCTGAAGTGAAGAACAGAGTAATTTGAGATGAGGCCAAGGAGGTCTGCAGGGGCCAGATCACATAAGATTGCAGACTATAAGAAATAAAACTTGTCTGCCTGATGTGGACAATCATTCAAATGTATTGCAGAAAATACAGTATTAACTATGAGAGACGGTGTATAGCATAATGATGAGGGGCTCAGGCTCTGCAAATCGAACTCTTGTATATCCCTGCTCTGCGACTGTGCTGTGTGAGCTTTGGCAAGTGGCTTAGCTTCTCTGGGCTCTTACTGGTGAAAGAGATCTGAGTTACCCCACATGACCAGCAGTGAATCCATATGCATCCACAGCAACTTCAGTCCTTACCTACTCCAAAGAAAGAATTCGACTGAGGGGGCATAAGGCAGCAAAAGAGACCGACGCAAGTTTCAGAGTGAGAGTGAAAGCTTACTAAAAAGGCTTAGGAACAGGAAAGAAAGGAAAATTTGCTTGAAAGAGACCAAAGCAGGCACCTGAAGGTCCAAGAGAGAAAAGGGAGCAAAAGAAGACAGCAAAAAAAAGGACCCTTTAACCTTGATTTTAGGCTCACCTCTTTCCCATGATGCTTCTCTCAGCGTGGACTTTCCGCATGCCCAGTGCTTTCCTTACCCGTGGGAATTGAACGCCTGCAGGTTTAAGGAGTTATCCACGTGCCCGTCTGAAGCTTTCTTCCCTTCTCTGGTGCAGTGTGCCCTGGAAAGACCACAGGTCACCGTTTTTGTCTCTTAACACGCATGCTCAGGAAGCTGCTTCTCCCTGGGGCCTGCATTCAATTAACATTTTGATGTTAACAGGTGTGGAGCTTCAGGAAATGGCCTCTCAGTGGTGCTGTCAAATTGTCATTTTTAGAGAGGCAATGAGATAAGTCCCGAACCATCACCCAACATTTCTAGGGGGTGGGAAGCCCTATCCTTCCCCATTCATGCCTAACTACCAGTAACAAGGTCTTGACTTTTTCATCTTTTAAGTTGGGCATAACAATAGTTCCTACCTCGGAGACACTATTTTGTTTTAAGGATTAAATAAATTTATATAGAGAGAGAGCTCAGAACAATGCCTAGCATATAGTAGTGCTTGAGTTTTGATTAATTGTTGCTGTTGTGATTGTTGTTATAGACGTATTATTAATGAGAAAAGAACTTTCAATGAATTCTTTACTATGTTAAATGTATTTATTTATTTATTTATTTATTTACTTACTTACTTACTTATTTTTGAGATGGAGTTTTGCTCTTGTTGCCCAGACTGGAGTGCAATGGCTCGATCTTGGCTCACCACAACCTCCTCCTCCCACGTTGAAGCAATTCTCTTGCCTTAGCCTCCCAAGTAGCTGAGATTACAGGCATGCATCACCACGCCCGGCTAATTTTGTATTATTAGTAGAGATGGGGTTTCTCCATGTTGGTCAGGGTGGTCTTGAACTCATGACCTCAGGTGATCCACACGCTTTGGCCTCCCAAAATGCTGGGATTATAGGCATGCGCCACCACACCTGGCCCACTATGTGAAATTTAATTCTAAAAATGATTAGCAGAATAACATTATCACAGATTGCATTATCTGTCCTTATTCTTCTTTCCTTTCCTTCTCTTGCCAACCTTCTGTATTAGTTTGCTAGAGTGACCTAAACAAAAGACATGTATTTTTCACAGCTTGACAGGCTGGAAGTCTGATATCAAGGTGTTGGTGGGGTTGGTTCCTCCTGAGGGCAGTGAGAGAAGAATCCATGCCACTCTCTCTGACTTGTAAATGGCCATCTCCTCCTTAAGTCTTCACATTGTCTTCCCTTTCTGTCTCTATGTCCAAATTTCTTCATTTTATAAGGACACCAGTCATGTTGGATTAGCGACTACTTTGATAACCTCTTTTTAAGCTGATTATCTCTGGAAAGATTCTATGTCCAAACAAGGTCATATCATGAGGTACTAGGGGTAACGACTTCAATATGTGAAGTTTAGGGGACACAATTCAACAATTTCCCTTGGTGGAGTATACTTCCTTATCCCACTGACTGTGGGCTTTGGTCAGAGCTGGCTTTGGCCAGTGGAATGTGAGAAGAAGTGATACACTCTAGTTCCAGGATGACAGCTTAAGAGATACTGCATGTCTTCACTTGCCCCTCTTAATCTTAGGATCTCTGCTAAGAGAAAGTTATGGCCCAGGTCATGTTGGTGTTTGTGATCAGTCTCAGAGGGAAGATACATGGAGCAGACCCGAATCTAACTTAAAGTCTTGGGTACAGCCTAGTTACGCTGACCCACATCTGGCCTATGATCAACCTGCAAATCAGTTGGCAAGAAATAAACATTGGTTGTTATAAGCTATTAAGAGTCTGGGGGTTATTTGTCATGCAGTATAATAATAGTGAAAACTGGCTATTACAAAATTGAAAGTTTTTAAAACATTTTCACTCAGAATGTAATAATCAACTGTCTATGTTTTCACATCTCCATTCTTCCAATCTTGATCCTGATGCCTACATACAATTTAGTGCTATTTAATATGTGTCATTATCATTTTGTCTGTTAACACCATGTCAGACACTTTCATGCTGCTACGCAGTTGTCATAACAGTCAAATTTCTTATTTATAAGACGCCTCTCCATCTGCTCTTCTTGGGGAGCACCTGTGAACTCAGGCCATCCCTATCACAGTTTGCTTAGTCCTGAGGATTTTTAAGGCTTCCAGATTGTTGCAATTACACACATCCTCATGGGGCGCTGAATACAAAAGGCAAGTGTCCAGACTGCCTGCAGGCCTGCCTGCTGCCTACTAGGAGGCCTCCAGGATCACCTAGTCTTGGTGAACTTACCACTGGTCAGTGAGTGGTCTTTAGTCTTGCTGACTTTCAGGGACTCAGATAGGTCGGTGCTCCAAAATGAACAGATGCAGGAAGACAATGATGTAAACTAAACCTGGACATTTCTGGCAGAGAGAATCTCCCTATGCCAAGGACTGGATGATTCCTATCCCATGACCACAGCTTCTACTTTCCCAATGCTGATGTCCTTCAACAATTACGTTTGTGGTAAGATTGGCAAATTTGGAATCAGAAGAAGAAGGAAATGAAAACTGTTGAGGGCTCTCTGGGAGGGAGATCTAATGAGTGACAGTGTAGTGTGGTGCTGGAGACCCAGGTCTTTCCTCAGGCCTGTGCTGGACGGTTGTTGAGTCTCTTACTCTCTGATGCCTTGGCGTTTCTACATTGTCTCCAGAGGAATCAGAGTGCTTCAGCTGGTGGAGTTGGGGTGAATTCCCCTTACCACATTGCTTCTGTGTAGCTTAAATATGATTGCCACCACTTGAGATACTACATTTGAGCTCATCTAAAGTAATAACACACTTGAAGAAGTAATCCCAGCACTGTGGGAGGCTGAGGTGGATGAGCTCAGGGGTTCAAGACCAGCCTGAGCAACGTGCTGAAACCTCATCTCTATAAAACATAACAAAAATTAGCTGGGCATGATGGTGTGCACCTGTAGTCCCAGCTACTCGAGAGGCTGAGGTTGGGAGATCACTGGAGCCCTGGCGGTCATGGCTGTGGTGAGCCAAGATGGTGCCACTGCACTCCAGCCTGGGTGACAGAATGTGGTCCTGCCTCAGAAAAAAAAAGAAGGAAAAAGAGAGTGAACAGAAGGATGAGGCACAGAAAGAAAACATATTAATAAAGGCTCCCAGTGATAAAAAAAACAGAGCAAAGGAGAAAAAGGATGAAGCAATAAAGAGGATTGTCTTAGCCAGTTTGAGCTACTCTAACAGAGTACCATAGATGGAGTGATATATAAACAGCAGAAATTTATTTCTCACAGTTCTGGAGGTGGCAAATCCAACATCAGGGTGCCAGCATGGTGAGGTTCTGGTGAGAGTCCTCCTCCAGATTGGAGACTGCTGACTTCTAATTAGTCCGTTTTCACACTGCCGATAAAGACATACCCAAGACTTGGCAATTTAAAAAAGAAAGAGGTTTATTGGACTTACAGTTCCACATGGCTGAGGAGGCCTCACAATCATGGTGGAAGACAAGGAGGAGCAAGTCACATCTTACGTGGATGGCAGCAGGCAAAGAGAGAGCTTGTGCACAGAAACCCCCATTTTCAAAAGCATCAGATCTCATGAGACCCATTCCCTAATCTGAGAACAGCACAGGAAAGACCTGCCCCCATGATTCAATCATCTCCCACTGGGCCCCTCCCACAACATGTGGGAATTATGGGAGCTACAAGATGAGATTTGGGTGGGGACACAGAGCCAAACCATATCACCTCATAAGGCAGACAGAAGCCAAGAAAACTCTCTGGGGTCTCTTATAAGAGCCTATTCATGAGAGCTCTATTCTCATGACCTAAGTACCTCCCAAAGGCCCCACCTCCAAATATCATCACACTGAGGGTTAGAATTTCAACATTAGAATTTGAAAGGGACACAAACAGTCCATTGTGAAAATCAAGAAGAAAGAAGAAAAAGTGCAAAATGGAACAAGAGAGAGGAGAAAGAGGGAAGAAAAGGTATTAGAGAGGTAGAGACATACCTTCCAATATGAGTTGGCTTCGTAAGTTGGTTTTAGAGAATGGTCCACACCTTCACAAAGTCACCTGTGGTGTTGGTTCCAAACTTTGCATGTTCAGAAATCTAATTTTGTTGAAACACCTGGAGATAATCATGGGCTGGGAAATTGGTTGTTACTGTCTTAGTGAGTGTTATGCTGTTACAACAGAACACCACATACTGGGTAATTTATATTGAGCAGAAATTTACTGGCTCATGATTCTGGAGACTGGGAAGTCCAAGCCCAAGGGTTGGCATCTGCCAAAGGCTTTCTTGCTGTATCATCCCATGGTAGAAAGGAGAGTGGGGGAGAGAGAAAGAGAACAAGAGGGGCCAAACTTGTCCTTTTATAGGGAAACTATTCCTGAGACAATAGCATTAATCCATGCATGAGGGTGGTATCCCCATATCCCAAACACCTTCCATTAGGCCCCACCTCCCAACAGTACCACACTGGGGACCAAGTCTTCATGGACTTTGGGAGACACATTCAAACCATAGCACTAATCAAACTCAAAGGACATTGATAAACTCCAGAATGCCACTTCATTATCTTAAAGACAACACCCTTTTCCAGTATGTGCAGATTGATGTCTCTTCCCTGAACTCCCTGTTCCTGGACTTAGATTACATTACTAGTGTATTCGTTTGTTTTCATGCTGCTGAAAAAGACATATCCAAGATTGGGAAGAAAAAGAGGTTTAATTGAACTTATGGTTCCACATGGCTGGGGAGGCCTCAGAATCATGGCGGGAAGCCAAAGGCACTTCTTTTTTTTTTTTTTTTTTTTTTTTGAGACAGAGTCTCACCCTTGTCAGCCAGGCTGGAGTGCAATGGCTCCATCTTGGCTCATTCAGTGCAACCTCTGCCTCCCAGATTCAAGTGAGTCTCCTGCCTCAGCCTTCTAAGTAGCTGGGATTACAGGTATGTGCCACCACACCTGACTAATTTTTATATTTTTAGTACAGACAGGGTTTCACCATGTTGGCCAGGCTGGTCTCGAACTCCTGACCTCAGGTGATCCACCCACCTTGGCCTCCCAAAGTGCTGGGATTACAGGCATGAGCCACCATGCCTGGCCCCAAAGGCACTTCTTAAATGGCAGCACCAAGAGAAAATGAGGAAGACACAAAAGTGGAAACCCCTGATAAATCCATCAGATCTCTTGGGACTTATTCACTATCATGAGAATGGCATGGGAAAGGCCGGCCCCCATGATTCAATTATCTCCTCCCAGGTCCCTCCCCAACATGTGGGAATTCTGGGAGATATAATTCAAGTCGAGATTTGGGTGGGGACACAGCCGAACCATTTGATCACCTAGAATCAAATCAGAGCCTTCATGAGTCCTGTGGGACATTTTGACAACCCAGTGGAAGGACCCAGACTCAGCTTTCCTTTTGGCTAAAATTTTCATTTCTACTTGGGACTTTCCATGACGTATTATAATTATGTCAATTTTTCAGAGGTCTACAGACACTGAGGAACTTACAAGGATTCAGACTTCAGTTTCACTGACTGCAGGTTCTGAAGACATCTGTCACACTGTGGACACTCAGCACAGCCGCCCTCCCTATTACTAGATGCCACCACCTTGCTCAGGGAAGGGGCAGTTCTTGCCACTCCTCTCCAGATCAATTTTCCACCATCTGTGTGCTTTGCACTTCTGAGTTTGGCTTTGGGCGCATCTTAGGAACTGAGCTTAAGTGATCTGTTGGAGCTTTCAGAATGATCTGGGGATTACCACGTGGTGAGCAGGAAAATTCATAACCATCGAACCTGGCCTGATACACAAGGCATGTCCAAGCAGAACTATTATTCAGGTGAAACTCAACAATACAGCCAAACTAGCTGTTAAAATATTGAAATGCTTCTATATTGGTTGGTAAGCCATCACTAACCCGGGTTGCTAAGATCCCCACCACCATCTAGGAAACCTCACTTCTCCCCTAAGACACCCTGGACCACTCCTCCCTTAATTTGGTAATTAAAGAGTTGATGGCACAGCATGGAGCCTTTGGGGCCTTCCTCCAGCAGAATGCCACACACTGGGTAATGTATAACAAGCAGAAATGTATTGGCTCGTGATTCTGGAGGCTGGGAAGTTCAAGTCCAAGGGTTGGCACCTGGCGACCCTGGGAAAAGGAGCCATGGTTCTGACCTTCTACATCATGCCAGATCCCATCCATCATGCCCCTAAACAAGGGTGCTTTTCCTTCTAGTCCAACATCAGTGCCTGCTTCTCAGGCCTAAGTCAAATGCTTCAATAAGTCATTGCCACCTAGAAGTGAAATCTAATGGGGGAATAGGTCACAGACAGGATATGGGGCATGGCTGCTACAAGGAAAGCATGGGACACTGTTTGGTTTGCAGTTGATTTGTGTTCTAGATCCAGACCCCAGTACCTATAAAACCGTGCCAAGAGCCCACAGGAAAAAAAAGCTAAATGTTTTCATTCTTGCTGGATCCATTCACACACAGGCTTACGTAGAAGGAACTACAGGATATTTTCCATTCTGCATACAATTTTCCAGCATAATCAGATGGAGAAAAATGTTTTTAATTCAATAAGGAAATCAGTTTGTCACAGAAAACTTCTGTGGGAGGGGAAAAGACAAACCACAGGGAAGAAGATAAACTCCCAAGTTCGTAGGGGAGTTGTAGTTCCAGCATTCCTTCTCCTGTGGGTCATCTCAAACACACAGTGGTCAGAGGGTTTTCCAGGACCCCTGCCCATACTCCATCACCAAGTATGGTCCAGTGGCCAGGAGGGCTCAGGGGAGTCAGGATTTATCCTGGCATGAGACCTCCAATCTGTGTACTCATAAGAACACTATTTGTGGTCTTTATTAAGCAATAAAACAATCTCAACCTTAGGGCTTTAAAAAAAAATCAGTTCCTGCCAGTTCATGTGGGTTTAGCTGTAGTCATCAGGCCTCTGGCTCTATTCATTCTGTGTAAGAGACGTGTTAAAAGAGTAAGAGTGTGTGTGTGTGTGTGTGTGCGTGTGCACGCACACGCACACTGGAATAAAAGAGAGAGGAAGGATGGGAGAATAAGAATATGGAAAACAGAACTAGCAGCATTTTAAACAGATGGCGAGAACTGAGGCGATGGATCAGAGCTGAGCATTCAGCACTGGCAAGCCACTGTGTAAGGGAGATCTACACACTCGATAGTAATCAGGGAGCTATAGCAATCCAGCCAGGAGCTTAGCAAGGATCCTGGAGGCTTCTGCATTGGCCACTCTTTTGCCACTTTTCTGTCTAAGTTAGACAAGATGACCTGCAACTAACACCTTACATTCCCTGACAAGCTGGTAACAGCCAGCATTGCTTTTTAGCCTTTAAATATTTAACTTTCACAGCTGGGCATGGTGACTCATCCCTGTAATTCCAGCACTTTGGAAGGCTGAGGCGGGCAGATCACTTGAAGTCAGGGGTTCAAGACCAGCCTGGCCAACATGGAGAAAGCCTGTCTCTACTAAAAGTACAAAAATCAGCCAGGCCTGGTGGCATGTGCCTGTAATCCCAGCTACTGGAGAGGCTGAGGCAGGAGAATCGCTTGAGCCTGGGAGGCGGAGGTTGCAGTGAGCCGAGATCATACCACTGTACTCCAGCCTGGGCAACAAGAGTGAGACTCCATCTAAAAAAAATAGATAAATAAAATATATATATAACTTTTACCTTCCTGCAGTTTTGGTGTTTGTCTGATTCTACATTCATGGAAGGACCTAAGCAACCCTGCTCGTGCTGAGATGTTGAGCAAATTCGAGAACGAGGATTCCTGGCTGGCAGGTGAAGGTCATAGGATGCCAGGAGCCCCAGAGAGGAAGAGCAGACTCCCAGGGCGCCCAAAGACAAAAGGCTGCCACACTGGGAGCAAAGGTGCCATAGGCTCCTTCATTCTCACCTGATAATGTTCTAGGATAACATGCTGACAGGAAGGGAGTGGGAAATGGAATGGGAGAAGGGTTTCATTGGCTTAAAAAGCTTTCAGCTGGATTGGTGATGGCTCCTTGACATGGTAAAATGGTGAGAAGTCATTTAAGCATCCCAAGGTTCTGTGAGGCAGCCTCATCTCTGACTTAGAGAAATTTTTTAATACCTGTGACATCCATACGTTATAAAAGAATTCTCTCTCTCTGAGCAGAGGGTAGATTGTATTTTTTAAAATACAACATCTTTCATTGGACATATTCTTCTATAACAGGGGCTGGCAAACTCTGGCCTGTGGACCTGCTGCCTGTTTTTAGAATTAAAGTTTTATTATTTGTCCAGGCTGGCCATGGAACATGGCTATGCCCATTTTGTCTATGTCTGCTTTCATGCTATAACAGCAGAGTTGAATAGTCGCAAGAGACTGTGTGGCATGCCAGTCTAAAATATTCACTATCCTTCTCTTTAAGAAACAGTTTGCCAGACTCTTTTCTAGAGCCTTGCCACTTCCCACCTTCAACAAGCAATGGGGGTGGGGAGGCGGTCTATGTTCCCTTGCATCGGACCAGGGTGGAACTTTGTGACGCCTCTACCAATAGACTATGCAGAGTGATGCTATGTGACTTCTGAGGCTGGATCATAAAAGATCATAATGTTCCACCTTGCTCTCTTGAGACACTGGCTTCTGGAGCCAAGCCTCCAAGCTGGATTGTAGGCTGGGATTTCTTATGTAGGGCAATGAGAGGGTAATCACATTGTTAGAACGAGCCAACCTCCTGAATAGCATTGTTAGGAATCTCCTGGGCTCCTGTTCTCTCTCTTATCTGCAAAGTGGGCTACTCTGATCAAGCAGAAATCAGTCAATCAACCGATCTGGCACTTACCTTTACTCAGCAATGTGTTGGTAGAAGCAACAATGTTTGCCAGCAGAAGACAGAATCCCTTCCCTCAAGGAGTTCACCAGCTGGCTGAGAAGACAAGGCTAAGGCAAGTGAAACATGGTTACAGAATAATATACAATGTCGATTATTCATATTATTACATAAAACAGAATATATTCTTGTGATTATAATGACTATTAATAAAATGTAACTTTCTCATATTGTTTAGCCCTTTAGTGTTTAATGGGCATTTTCATACACTTTGCCTCATTTTTCCTCTCCCAATAAAGTACATAGGAATTTTTACCCACATAATGATGGGTAAAAATGTGAAACTGAAGCAGAAAGTTTGTAAAAGGAGATGGGGGCTCGAGCTGAGCCTTGTAGATGGGCTACCCCGGAGATGCAGATGGAATAAGAAAAAGGCAGGCTGCGGCAGGTGGAGCCGGAGGCAGGTCTGAAGGCAGATGAGTTGTGGTGTCATGTGGTCACCAGCCTGAGTAGAGTGGCAGTTGAGAGCAGAGAACTGGGACTGCTGGGCTCCCAGCCACTTTAACAGAAGCAGCACCTAGGTGGCCTGAATTGCTTAAAAATCTGGATGTTGGCCTTCTGAACCCTCTCCCATATTGAACCAGTTACATGGAAATTTGGCTACCGGTTCCTACCTATACCCTAGATTTAATTGCTGTCTGCCTGCTCCACGATCTCTGCATTTCAGCAGCTTCTTACTACATTCTTCCTGTCCCAGAGTTGATCATAGCCAGTGAGCGTAACAACTGCTGAAGAGGAAAAGCTACTGTGTGTCCCTATCTAACCTAGGTTCCCCGCCCTATCTGTACCACCCACTGCCTCCTTCCCTACTCCTGCAGTCATTCTTCCAGGCAGCTGTGTCAGCCCCATCCCTGGAAGACAACTTTACCCTGCACTGTTTGAGAAAGCAGGGCCAAGCAGGGCCTGCTGTTATAACACTGCCACGTACTTCTAGAGAACTGAGATGGTTATTTTATCCTCTACACTTCTTGGCCCCTTCCTCTACCTAGCCTCGTTCAGCCACTAGAATTCCAGGCCAACCATCAGCAGGCCAACTCCCGCCCAGCCACGGGAATCAGGGTGTCAGCAGCTTTTCAGTGACCACCAGGTGATTCCTGGCAGTCCCGCTGCTTGCTCCCTGGTATTGATGTGAGCCCCGGGCATCTCAGTGCCACCCTTGCCTCTGTGGGGCTTCCTCCATCAATGAGCCTCCATCACGGGCCTCAGCCTCAGGTCCTGATCTCCACTCCAGCTTCCCCAGAACCCACCCATTTGTCTGGGGCCATCTGCCTAGTCCTTCCCTGTCTCCTCTTTACCCCTTCCAAGCTTTCTGTCATTAGAATGCAGATATGATGGTGTGCTACTCCCTAGACCGCAGATAAAATGAAGGGAATCAAGAAAGGAATAAAGCCAGTCACTGAGAATGAAGTCACAGATTTAAAAGATGTTTTTCTGTCTGGGAGGAATCATAGGGTTTTCCCCCACAGGGCAGCTTTTAATTTAAATTACATCCAATCCATAGCAAGACTTGCCTTTATCCATGATCGATCAGTTCCCAGGATGGCCCATGGCAAGGTCTGTGCAGCCAAAGGGTTAAACTGCCTTGGGAAGCGAAATGGACAGCTGAGAGCACTCAGAGATGTGCCCTTAGTCACAGACATGCTGTGGCGAGGCGCTGGCATGCTACCTCTTCACCCCGAGAACTGGGGACAATTCCGGAGGATGCACTCTGTGGAGAGGCACATGGGTCCTAATTCTGAAGGGTGGTGGTCCCGGCACAATTGGAAGCCACTTGATTTGAAGACTTAAGATTTATTTAGAAGCTCTTTCAGCTGATTTAAGTTGGTTCCTTCATGCATTTAGCAATTGACCCCTTCTTAGAATGCTCTGGAAAATGAAGTCTCTTATAGGGCCCGCTGAGCTTCCGGCTCAGATCCACAGCCTGTTGTTTACATGCTTTCTAGAATCAAATGAAGAGCTTCCAGCAAGGGGCAATGGCATTTGTGTAAAATGGCTTAGGTAAAGGTCACTGACTCAGGCACACCCTTCTGTGGCATTTCTCCAGGTACAAGGTTTGGTTACTGTCTTAAAAAAACTCATTGTACCTGACCTTTCCATTGTTAAGGGTAAAGAAGGAGAAAGTCAGTGAGCCTAAAGACCTCAGCCTTTCCCCGAATCTGCAGGGATTCTCACTCTTGGCATCTCAGTTTCTTTGTGTATAAAGATGATGTGAAATCACCTACCCAATAGGGATCTTCGGAGGGTCTAATGACAAACCTGGATGAAAGGTCTTTGTAAGCTGCAAGTTGCTAAAGAAAAGTAAGATTATTAAAACCAGTTTCCCTCCTCTCAGATTCTCCCTCCTCCTTCCACACATGCTAAACTCAGAATTTGCTGTTAAAGTTACAGAATACTAAACCTAGAAATGTTTGATCCTATTCCAGCAAATAAGTTTATATTTCATCCAAAAACCAACCTAGGATTAGACCAAGAGCTCAGGCTAAATGAGTCACACATTTGGCAGGACTTGCCTCTACTGCTTTGACAAGTGTGCATGGAGGCAGGGGTGCATGTGCACAAACACCCGTGTGCACTCTTAAATGCCAAGGGTAACAACTCACTAGGGTCACTCTAGCCGATGGCATTTTAAAAATGGAAGGACTCTGCAAATGTGTCCCTTCAAGACATTTATTCGAGGAACATGCATACTGCACTCATCTTTATACTCTCTTTCCCATGGACACTCAACAAACAGCTGCTGGTGGAAGGCACTGAGCGTGTACGATGGGCTTGGGTGCTACGTCTGGACCCAGTTTGCTGGATCCTTGTGTTTTTATTGCACTTAGGATTTCCATTACTTTACCTGTTTTCCTTCATACACATTTTCCTTGTTACTAAGTTGGCAGTAGTTCTGAGTCCCTCACAAAGCTGACTGCCATAGCACACCTGCTGCTGCCCCAGCAAACCTGAGTTTGGTTTACGTAAGTTCTCTTCCCCTCACACTTTCAACATGGATCCTTTCACTGCAGGGCAGCGCTCCCTGCCCCCAAGACAAATGGGCCGATTTGAGACAAGGAAGAATAATCATAAAATCATAAAAATATGCTTGGGATCTTGAATTAAAATTCCTCCACTGCTTCCTCTCTTTTTTGTTAGGGAAAGATATTCTGGAAAAATGAACTTGCGTGGGAGGAGGTGAATAGCTGGGTAAGGGGAGGTGGGGCGTGGCCTTGACTGCTCTGATCATATGAATTTTCACCAGCTCTTCCTCCGGAACTCCAATTCTACTTCCAGTCAGCAACATGAACCAAAGATCCAGGCTGATGTATCTAGTGGGTGTTGAGAGAGAGTTACGCCCTGGATGAAGTAAGTTCAGCGCAGAGCCACAAATCCTATGCTCTCTGCGCATTCCTGATGCTTATCTTGATAGTGTCATTTGGGGAGGGGCAGAAGTCAACAAACCAAATGACAATTTGGAGAAGTCCACAAAAAGGGCATAGCTGAACAATTTAAGAGAGCTAAGGTAAGTTCAAGACATAATGTTTTCCAACAGCGTTTGTGATCAAATGATTACTTTTTGAACATATAAGTTATTACTGGAAGAGTCATTAGCAATCCTCCCCATCCCCCGAAAAAAAGTTTGTCTCTATTTTTCAGACAATCAGATGTCTCAGTCTCTCAGATCAACCCTTACCCCTTCCGAGGCCACTTCCCTCGTTTGCTCTGTGTGTGCACCAACCTGATCTTCTATCCCTCTCTGCCCTCAAGTCCTTCCACTGGGCCCCTCAGAGCTCATGTTTAGCCATCACCAAAAGTTTCTGGAGCCCTGCCGTCTTCTCTGAGCCTTCATGAAGCCTCTTGCTCTAACTCTGGAGCTTGACTCTGCCTTGAAGACACCACCTCCCTTCAGCCCACAAAGTGGCACCTCTTTTGTTCTCTCACAGATGGCCTCCTTGCTTCCCATTACTACTTCCAAGACACATTCCAACCTTCTCTCTTCAAAATCCCCAGCTACTCTGAAGTTCATGCTTCTGAACTGCACCACTCCAATTCATTTCTCGTCCTGTCCTCTGACAATCCTTAAGCGATCCCCTGAATCATGGGAGCTCCTGGCGCCTGACTTCCTATTTTTCTCTTTACCCTGGCTCTGAAACCCTTCTTGGCAATGATTCAGGCAACACTTGGCTCCTCTGTTCTTTCACTTCTTCACCTCTATTTCACTTTCTTTCTAATGCCCCACAGCTATCCTCACCATTGTCATTCTCCTGACCTCGTCACCACTAATAAAAGCACTAACTCATAAAACTTTCCACTCACCCTACTCAGACAGCGCATTCCAACCCAGTAAGCCTGCATCTTCACAGAGACCTTCAATCCAGAAGCCACTGTTTCCTTCTCCATTAGCCCCCTTCAGTCATAACCCTCCTTTTCTCCCATGGTTCCACTCACTGTCCAGCAATCTCCCACCCCCTTGCCCCTCTCTTTCTCTCATATGTTCACCTGATTCAACCTCAACTCGGATTAAACCCAACCATCCACCCACTCCATACCTCCACCTGAGTAGCAGATTCCTGTTGGAGAAAAATGCACACATAACTGGTCTCACAAAAAAAGCCAGCTGGCCTCACACTTAATTCATGATGACCACAATTCTCAAGGGGGCCCTGCCCGGAGAGCCTGCTACACTGCCGAGGCGTGCCCCACCACGCCTCAGTGCAACCATCGGGAGCTTTCTTTTCCGTCCTCAAACTGCCCACATCCCTTCCTCTTGCTTCACTCCCAGATGAGTATCTTGCCTGATATTTCACTGAGAAAATGGAAAAAGCAATCAGACAGAAACACTTCCATCTTTACTCCACCAAATCTCCCAATTTGTCTGCATCCAGACAACACCTCCCTCTCACCTTCTCAAGGTAGTCACCACTGCAATTATTCCTTCTCCCTAACACCTTGGACAATCTTAACATCAAACTCATACAATCAAGTATTCCCAGGAAAACCTCTTTATTTCATCATCTTTGGTCAAGGTCAGGACTAGGCTCGAGCAAGGGAGGCACCTCAGGCACCTGTGAGTGGTCCTAGAACTTCGAGCCCTCACCGTCTCTCATGCCTTCCTCCGTTCACGGCCTCGTCTCTGGGTTCTTCAGAAGAAAACTTAGAAGACTCGTCTTCAGTTGTTCATGTCATTTCCCAGTCCCTTTTCACACCTTTTCCCAAGACCATGGCAAACGCCCTTCTCCTTTGTAACATTCATCACAGTGATAATTAAATAACTATGTAATCATTTGTTTGATGTCCATCTTTGCTACCAAAATATAAGCTCCCAAGAACAGGAGACAGATCTCAAGGTCACTGCCATAGCACCTCTCTGTTCCTTAGTTTTCCTATCTGCAGCATAAGGATAATGATGCACTCAATAATATCAGTTTTTATAATACGATATCCCTAGCATCTAGCAAGTTCCCAGGCAATCCATCAATAATCATTAAATGAATCAATAAGTGAAAGAATAATTCCAAGACTGACATATGGAGGATCAATAGGGTTGAATACTTTTCTGCCGTAAAGTATAGTAAAGTGTGGAAAAGTGGCAGTAAAATGGCCTAAGAATACAAGGCGCCCTGCCATGTTTTTTTTTGATGGCAGTGAAATGTACTCCATATCTTTCCCTGCCATGTTTTTGGCACCTTCATTCTGGCACCTAAGGTCCCTATTATCAAGTTAGGTCCAGCCTGCCCTTTCCTTCCCAGCCTGAGGGAGACTCATGGCGAAATCTTTAGGAAAACCAAATCATTAGTGCAGTTTCCACTGGCACACTGGGAAGGGCTTGCCACAGCTCTACAGGGAAACATAAAGGCAGGGAGACTGTCCCGCTGTTGCCACAACAGAGATGTTACTAAAGAAACAGCCCCTTCCCCCTCGCTGGCTCCTGGCTCCCCAGGACCTTCTCAATTCTCCCAGGGACAAGACTTGAGCAGGCCCGTAGAACTCTGTCCCAATCGTCTCCTTCTCCTTGGAGAAGGAGAAGCGGGTACTAAGTGCTTACAGGCAGAAGAGACCCATGGAGACCTTGCAGAAAGCCTCCAAGGCTCCAGGTCCCTCCTGGCCATCTGCTGTCAGAGGCCTTGGGGTTCAGAGCCAATCCCTTCCTGCACCTCCCCCTCTCCACGTTCCTCCTCATAAAACCGCTGGCAGGCACAACCACCAGAAAATGCTGAGGTGCAGGCGTTTGCGTAGCCCTGCTGTGACTAGTACAGCTTCCCCTGGTGTTTGCCTGAAGGATAATAACAGTTTTAAGTTGCTTGCAGTGTTAGAAAGCAAGTGGCGTTTAGAGGCAACTCGTTGGTCTCTGGCTGTGATTTTCCTCTCACCTTGGTGGGCTGGATTACAGGGCTTTCAGGAGTCGGCTCAGCATCACCTTCAGGTCCAGTGGCTGCATCTCAAGAGCTCCTTCCTTTGATTGCTCCCCGTCACCCATTGTTTCCCAATATAATTTGCAACTTGCTTCAGGTTTCCTTTGGGGTCAGGCTGCCTAATATTTGGTTTCACCCCTAAGGTGCTATGGCCATCCCTGTTCCCCTGTCTTGGAGTGTGAACCAAACCCACACGGCTGCTACCCTGGGAGTGGGTGAAACAGCCCCATGTTTCCCAGCTTTCTAAAACTGGCCCATTGTGTGTGTCACTCTACCCATCAGCCCTTGCTTCGAGATGACCTGGCTCCAAGCCGCCAGATGTGGCAGACACCTCCTTTTGTCAGCTCCCAGAGGAAGACCTGTGGCTTTGTTACAAGAGAAGCTCTTTTAACAAAATATGTTGCAAAGTGAATGCTCTTTAAATATTTATTTTAAAATAGAAATTCATAGAAAAACACAGACTTTTTCCAAACCAGCCTTTCCTCTGTATTATTCTGGAGGGACATTCCCAGATCAAAAGGAATGGGAACTTTTTAATGGGAGCAGTTCCCGAACGACTTGATTTCAGTCACAGAAATACCCCCTTTAGTTTTTTGGTCAGAAATTCAGTGTTGGCTTTAACAGGACATTGAAAACTCACATTAATGGTGGTAGCTTGTTGTCTTTCTGTGTTTTGTCCTCTCTAAGGGGCCCCGGCTAGTGCACTGGGCATTCAGACAAGCAAAACCAATTATTGCTCCCAGCACCATGGCTAGGTTAAAAATGCCCTGGTTGCAATACCATTCTGGACATGAGTACAGGCAAAGATTACATGAAAAAGACACCAAATGCAATTGCCACAAAAGCAAAAATTGACAAATGGGATTCAATTAAACCAAAGCGCTTCTGCACAGTAAAAGAAACTATCATTAATGAAAGACAACCTACAGAATGGGAGAACATTTTTGCAAACTATGCATCTGACAAAGTCTAATAGCCAGCATCTATAAGGAACTTAAGTTTACAAGAAAAAAAAAACATTAAAAAGTGGGCAAAGGACATAAACAGACACATTTAAAATGAGACATACATGTGGCCAACAATCCTATGAAAAAATGCTCAACACGACTGATCACTGGAGAAATGTAAATCAAAACCACAATGAGATACCATCTCACACCAGTCAGAAAGGCTATTATAAAAAGCACAAAAATAACAGGTTCTGGCTGGTGAGATTGCAGAGAAAAAGAAATGCTTATATATTGCTGGTGGGAGTGTAAATAGGTCAGCCATGTGGAAGACAGTTTGGGAATTCCTCAGAGACCAAAAAACAGAAATACCATTTGACCCAGCAATTCCATTACTGGGTATATACTCAAAAGGATATAAAGCATTCTATCATAAAGAAACATGCATGCTTATGTTCATTGTAGCACTATTCACAATAGCAAAGACATAGAATCAACCGAAATACCCATCAATGGTAGACAGACAAAAAAAAAAGTGTGGTACATATACACTGTGTAATACTATGCAGCCATAAAAAAGAGTAGGATCATGTCCTTTGCAGAAACATGATGGAGCTGGAGGTCATTATCCTTAGCAAACTAATGAAGGAACAGAAAACCAAATACCACATGTTCTCACTTATAAGTGGGAGCTAAATGAGGAGAACACATGGACACATAGAAAAATACACACTGGGGTCTATCAAAGGGTGAAATGTGGGAGAAGGGAGAAGAGCAGGAAAAATAATTAATGGGTACTAGGCTTCACACCTGGGTGACAAAATAATCTGTACAACAAACCCCCATGACACCAGTTTACCTATGTAACTAACCTGTATATGTACCCCTGAACTTAAAAGTTATAGTTTTTTTTAAAAAGAGGTCAGGTGTGGTTGATCACACCTATAATCTCCACACTTTGAGAGGCCGAGGCAGGGGGATCACTTGAGCCCAGGAGTGTGCCTGCAGTTCCAGCTGCTCAGGATTCTGAGGTGGGAGACCTGAGCACAGGAAGTTGAGGCTGCAGTGAGCTGAGACCACACCACTGCACTCCAGCTTGGGCGACAGGAGTGAGACCTTGTCTCAAAAAAAAAAAAAAAAAAAAAAGAAGAAGAAAGAGAAGATGTCCTTGTTGGGCGTTTCAATCTGTGATCAACTGAATTGTAATAATGAGGTGAGCCACAGTAAGTATGTATATGGTCATTCCCTACACACACTATTACTCACACGCTTGTCAGCTGTGTGATCTTAGGCAAGTTACTTCCCCTTTCTGAGTTTTGGCCTCTTCAACTTTGTAGTAGGAATAATATTGCTTCCCTCACACCGTTTTTGCTAAGAATTACATTGAGATCATTTATGTGAAGCACTTAGCATGGTGCCTGACACACAGTGGATGGGAGTTACAGTCAGAGATACAGGAGACAGCCTGTTATGCAGGTTCAGTCTGGGAGTGCTGAGGGAGGTCGATAACGCACCAGATCCCTTACAACATAGATGTCCATTAGTTTCATCCTGCCCAGGCCCCTGGTCTTTAATACCTAAAGAGGTTCACTCACTAGGGACTTTAGTAGGACAAGTATGGGTTTGACAAGGGATGTCTGAGTCCATAAAGTAGAATGAAAACTGTATATAGTGGATTATACTTAACTAAAAATTGGGTAGTGAAGTGGCAACTAGGGATTTTTTTCCCCTTCTCCTTTAGCAAAAAAAGCTATTGAGCACATCTTCAGGGCAACTCCTTGCTAGGAAGTTGTAAGCTTGGGAAGCTCCTGTCGGGGAAAAATACCTTTAATTTGACTAGGGAAGTTGTTCCTCCTGTGGCATGCAAAACTCTGAGGAAGATCTGCATAATTTATAAAAGAATCCCAGGGATCCCCTAGGAGAGAAAGGATTGATTGCATTTCACCACTACCAACTATGACCAACATCAGCACCAACCATCACCACCACCAATACTACCACCTCCACTACCACCATCTCACCACCAGCCGTGATCAGCACCACCACCACCACCTCCACTTCCATCACACAACCTACCGCCACTTCTACCACCATTACCATACCACATGCTGTTCCTACCATCACCACTGCAACACCACTAATCACCACCACCATCTTCACTCCCCTCCACCACCATCATACCACCTCCATCACATAGCTCATCATTGCCAGAACCACCATCACATCACTCTCACCATCAGTACTGTCACTATCAGCCGGGTTAAGTGGCTCATGCCTGTAATCCCAGCATTTGGGAGGCTGAGGCAGGAGGATCATTTGAGTCCAGGAGTTGGAGGCTACAGCAAGCTGCGATTGTGACACTCCACTGCAACCTGGGCAACAGAGCAATACCCTGTCTCTGAAAATATATATACATATATTACCACCATCATTAACACCACCACCCACCACGGCTGCCATTACCACCATCACTCTCAACAGAAACATCACCAGTGATATGGTTTGGCTGTGTCCCCACCCAAAATCTCATCTTGAATTGTAATAATCCCCATATGTCAAGAGTGGGGCCAGGTGGAGATAACTGAATAATGGGGGCAGTTTCTCCCATAGTTCTCTCCATGTGAGATGTGCCTTTGCATCTCCTTTGCCTTCTACCATGATTGTGAGGCCTCCCTGGCTAAGTGGAACTATGAGTCCATTAATCCTCTTTTTTTTTTTAAATAAATTAACCAGTTTCAGATATGTCTTTATTAGAAGCATGAGAACAGTTTAATACAGTAAATTGGTACTGGTAGAGTAGGGTACCCAAAAATGTGGAAGCAACTTTGGAAATGGGTAACAGGCAGAGGCTGGAACAGTTTGGAGGGCTCAGAAGAGGACAGGAAGATGTGGGAAAGTTTGGAACTTCCTAGAGACTTGTTGAATGGCTTTAACCAAAATGCTGATAGTGAAATGGACTATGAAGTCCAGGTTGAGGTGGTCTCAGTTAAAGATGAGGAACTTGTTGGGAACTGGAGCAAAGGTGACTCTTGCTATGTTTTAGCAAAGAGACTGACAGCGTTTTGCTCCTGCCCTAGAGATTTGTGGAACTTTGAACTTGAGAGAGATGATTTAGGGCATCTGGTGGAAGAAATTTCTAAGCAGCAAAATGTTCAAGAGGTAACTTGGGTGCTGTTAAAAGTATTGTTTTATGTACTCACAAAGATATGGTTTGAAATTGGAAATTATGTTTAATAAGGGAAGCAGAGCATAAAAGTTCAAAATATTTGCAGCCTGACAATGTGATAGAAAAAGAAAAATCCCTTTTTCTGATGAAAAATTGAAGCCAGTTGCAGAAATGTGCATAATTTCAAGAACCCAAATGTTAATCGCCAAGACAATGGGGGAAATGTCTCCAGGGCATGTCAGAGACCTTCACAGCAGTCTCTCCCATCACAGGCCCAGAGGCCTAGGAGGAAAAAAGTGGTTTCATGGGCCAGATCCAGGCACCCCCTGCTCTGTGCAGCCTAGGGACTTGGTGCCCTGCCTCCCAGCTGCTTCAGCCATGGCTTGGGCCAAAATAAAACTTTATTGGATCTTGATTTTGAGAATCAATCATTTCTGAGCATAAACCCCTTCTTGTCCAGCCCCAGTGAGGCCAGGCTGGGAACTGGTCATGACGAGGATGACTATATGTCCCTATTTGCCCAAGACAGAACTTGTTTACACTAATTGTCCTGGCATAATAATAATTATGCTGGAGAAGGGGTGTGCTGAAGTGTTCTATATCTTGATCTGGAGAATAGTTACATGAGTGTGTACATACTTAAAAAATCATTGTGCCATCCTCTTAAAAGGTAAATACTTTACTATTAAGCTATACCTCAACTACAATATCAATCTAGTAACAAAATAATGATAATTATGTCAGGTCAATGACTTGTAACAGCATCACTTTTCACTCTCAAAAGTATCTTGATTTAGGCTGGGCATGGTGGCTCACACCTGTAATCCCAACACTTTGGGAGGCCGAGGCGGGCATATCATGAGAGCAGAAGTTCAAGACCACCTTGGCCAACATGGTGAAATCCTGTCTCTACTACAAATACAAAAATTAGCCAGGCATCATGGCACATGTCTGTAATCCCAGCTACTTGGGAGGCTGAGTCAGGAGAATCACTTGAACCCGGGAGGCAGAGGTTGCAGGGAGCTGATATCATGCCACTGCACTCCAGTCTGAGCAACAGAGCAAGACTCTGTCTCAAGGGAAAAAAAGTATCTTGATTTGAATGAAGAACTTTTTAGTCATCCTAATAAAATCTTTCCATGGTTTCTCCGTGGCCCACCTGATGAAGGGTGGATTTCATTGCCCATTAACATTATACAGTCCTGTGGTCTTTGAGTAATATTTTATACTTGCTGGAGAATCAAAGTAAATGTATTACAGCTGTTTGGAAACCAGGGAGGATTTTAAATTACATCAGCTTGACTTGATGGGCTCTAAGTATATGTGGACTCGGGAAGGTGGAAATTATTAGAACAAGCACCTTCATGGAAATAACCACTAATTCAAAGTGTCTGAACTTCCCTTTACCCCATCTCCACCACTCCAATATTCCCCTGCCAAACTTTCCTATCATTAAAGGAATGAGTCATCCCCAGTGGGAATCATATAGGAACTGTGGGGGAAAGTATGGGATTTGGAGTGGGTCAGGTTTGGTCTTGCAACTTTATCATTTGCTAGCTCTGTGTCTTTGGGTAAGTTAGTTAACTTCTCTGGGTCTCAGTTTCCTAATTTATAAAAGGCATAACATGACCTACTTTGCAGAGTTGGGGTCAGGATTAGATTTAATGAGCATAAGGTACCTGGCACAAGGGCACCAAATATATGATAGCTAATATTTAAATCAGATCTAAGGATAAAAATGAAAACAAGGTATGGCAGATTAAATTTTCCAAATATAGCCACAGCAATGTTTCAAGTCCTACTCATTCTTCCAGAACACTGTTACTCCCCATCAAGAGGCACAGTCTGTCTTCCCTCCCCTGAAACCTGAGGAGAACTTTGTGACTGCCTTAATGAATAAAATGTGACAGAATCAATGCTCCATGAATTCTAAGGACAGCTGAAAAAAGACAACATACCTCTACTTGGCTCTCTTTTTTCTCTCAAGATGTCCATCCTGGGAATCCAGCCACCATGCTTGCAAGGAAGCCCAACTAGCTCACATAGACACATGCAGAGACCCATGTAAAGGGGAAGTGAGACCCCCAACCAATAGCCATTATTAACCATCAGACTTGTGTGTGAATAAGCTTTCAGATATCTCAACCCTCAGCTGCTGAGTCTTTCAATGAGACCCCAGAAATTAGACAAAAAAAAAAAAAAAAAAAACTGTCCCTACCAGTTTGAATTATTAGTCCACACGTCTATGAGCATAATACATGGTTATTTAAACTAAGTTTGAAGGTAATTTGTTTTGCAGCCATAGGGACTGGAATTCAATGTAATCAGGGTTTTGTGGATGGGGCTGATGTTTCATACATCTGAAACAGGCAGGGTAAATGTGAGCACAGCCCTTTGCTGTGGTCCATCCAAAGCTTAAAAGAGTGTATGAGTCAGGATGGGCTAGCTAGAGAGTTCATTACACAAATCTGTCCTGTTTCTTCTGATTGGAGCCCCATGTACATATTTATGCTCACAAATTGAAGTGGCTCCATTTTTCAAACCCAGAATTGTCTCTTAACATCTAAATTCCTAGAGCTCTGTCTGTTCTTTGAAACTGACCACTTACTAGCCTAGAGGAAATGGAACCAGAAAATGATACAACTAGTTTTTATAGCTAAAAGTACTTGAAGTTATACAGCCAAATTGCTGCTGTCTTCTTCAAATAGCAGTTGTAAAAGCTCTAATCCTATTTCTTGTTTTCTGTGTCACAAAGATGGAAACTTTGTCCAGTGCTAAGAGTGCACCTGGAGGAGAGAGTTGAGGAAAACTAGCAAGACCCAAATTCACAGCCAAGAGCTGTGAAGAAAATCAGGCCAGAAAGTTAAGGCAGCAGCAGGACCAGCTTTCTAGAGGCTCAAGCCAGGAAAAACGGGTTCAATGGGCAGATCATGTACATAGAGCCCAGCCATGGCCGGAGCCTGTCACACAGTCACGGTAAGGAACTTAGTGTGACGGAGTGAGGGGAGCACGAGCTTTGGGGCAAACAAACTGGGTTTAAATCTGGTTTCTCAACATACCAGCTGTATGACTTTGGGTAAGTTACTTAGCCCCTCAATTTTTTATCACGTGTAAAAATAGTATTACTCGTGGCAGAGGCAGCTAATCACCCACCTAAGAGATGTGTCCCTTTTGAATAGTGTTATTGTGGCTGAGAAGCAGCTTCCCAGCATCTCAGTTGGTCCATGTAACTAGATGGACCTATGTGGCCAATGGAATATGAGCAGAGGTCATGTGTGTCACTATCAGATTAAGATGGCTAAGTATCCCATGTGCCTTGCCCAGGCTATTATCCCCTTTCATGGTGACCTTGTAGGCCACAAGTTGAAGATAGTGGCATCAGAGGATAGAATATGCCTGGATCCTTGTGTCCCCACTTGATAGAGAGACATCCAACCAGGAACAAGCATATTAGACTTTGTAAGAGTAAGAAATAACCTTTTACTATGTTAAGACACTGAAAATTGGGGCTGTTTGTTATATCAGCTAACCCACCCTGACTCGTATACTGCTTTAGAGAATTGTTACATGCATAATTGTAGATAGAATTATAATGGGTTGTTTACCATTTGTATTTCCTATTTGACTGGATGGTCTTTAAGATCCTTTTGACCCAGTTGACCCTTATTGACACTATAAACCCTACTGCCCAGTCCTTACATGTATCTGGCACACATAAGGTAGTGAGTAAATTTGAATTGGATTTCCGCAGCTTGTCTAAAATAAGATAATTAGAATCTAGACTCTTTAGCAGTAGGAGAAAGAAAACGTTGATGTTTAAAAAGAACATTACATCAACACTTCATTACTGAAATTAAACAAACAACCAAAAAAAAAAAAAAGCCATCTAACAGTAAAGTCATAATTTGCCAGTTTGGCACTTCGATGCCACATGGGACCAAAGAAATGAGCTTTCCTATTAGAAAGTTTTGGAAACCAATTTACTATTATATTTTCTTTAGAGTTCCACAAAGCTTTTATAGGTTAATTAAATGGTTGGCTTAACCACTGGTTCATGTTTCCAGCAGACTAGGTGGTTTTATCTAGGGAGGGAAACAATTGTGTAAATGCAAACTTGGTAGCAAGAATTGTACTTGAAAATGATACCTTATCAGGAACATCTGAGTTTTCTCTTTATCAGTATCAATAAACATACTTTGCATTTATATAGCACTTTTCTTTTCATTGCTCCCAGTGTGTTCTTACAAGAATCCTAAGAGTCAGGGCACTTTTTTTTTTTTTTTTTTTTTTGCCATCATTTTATAGATGGAAAAGTCTATAAAACAGAGAGAGTTATGATTTGGCCTATGTCTCATGGCTCATGTGAGAATCAGAAACCAGGTCTCCTGACTCTCAGCACAGGACTTTTTCTCTACCAGACCTCCCAGGCTGATATGTGTTCAACATGGATAACAGCCCAGTAGGAACCAAATCAAACAGACAAACTGTTTTCAAGCCCAGTCTGGGAAAAGTCTCATGCTTGGATCACTTATGGGATGAAAAGTAACCTAAGACACAATCCGACAACAGCCAAGCTAAGGAGAAAATAATCTAAATAGGTGAATCATTCACAATAAAGAAATAAACCATAAAGTAGCAATGCCTTTTAACAACAGAAGAGATGGGGTAAGACAGGTTAAGACTCAATGACAAATAAGCATCACAGCCAAGAAATGTGATGGCATTCAGATGAGGGAAAGAACACCCAGGGCTAGGATGCCAGAAAAGGCTTCATGGAGGAATTGGGATTTCAGAAAAAGGCAAAATTATGTAACACAAGTTGTCATATCAGCTCAGCGCTTCTCCCTTACCCTTTTGGAAATGTATCCTCTTTTCTTTTGGAAATTGCCCCTTCCCATTCCAATCACTGGGGATTATTCTGGGTGAGGCTGCCAATGTTAGCATTGTCCACTTTAGCTACTAGAGTGGACAAAGAATCCAATTCCAGACAATTAGAATTCTTAAAAACAAACACATACCCAGCTTGGAACTAACAGAGAGGCACAAGTCCTGCTCGCATGAGATGTGAGAAAAAGCTACTGGTAGCCATGAATCCTGCTTTAAGAGGAGATTAGGCTGAGAAAAGGCAGCTGAGATTAGAAATAGAACAAGACAGTGCTGGTGACATTGGAGAACTTGGTTCCAGTTGTCTCAGAAGCTCAGTGGACCTCTGCTTTCCCTACAGGTTACTGCACCGAGCCAATTTCTTCTTTTCCCTAGTGGTGGTCAAGTAGGGCTCATGCCACTTGCAAACATAGTCTTGACTATGGGAACAGGTAAAGAGGAAAGGGGAAGCTGCTCTGGAAGAAGCTACCAAATGAATCAAAATGTCTCACTGTCAGCCGTTGAGGGAATTCAAACTAAGACAGGTGATCATATAATTTATGGACCAAACTGGACATGTGTGAGAGAGAAAAGGGAGGGGACACTGTTAATAATTATGCCAGGACAACTGACACAAAAACAAGCTTTCCACACCTGAAGGTATGGCCTCCCTAATTACATACCTCTCCTTTGAGAAGACGGAGTGGGCCAGAAGAGATGTAAAATTTAATACCGATTCCATATAACAGAGAGCAAAGATGTCTTTTATTTAGTGAGCATTTTGCTTTATGTACTATTACCTCAAGGGCTCTGGAAAGGAATATGTCAGCTCAAGAGCAGACAAATATCTCAGGAGGAAAATGGACCATAAGAAGTAGGTCAGTGTCCAGCCCAGCTCACGCATTTCTGAAATCCTGTGATTCGAGGCTCGGGGCTGCAAGCAATCCTGTCAACCGCAGCCAATAAGACAAGCATCTGAAAGCATCACTGGGCCCCGCTTCTTGCTTCCATTCACTTCCCATTCGTGATGTCGGTGCCTTCCTCTTTGTAGCTGCTCAAACAGACAAATCTCCTTTGACAGCACATTCATTTCCTCTCTGTTGGTCCTGGCAGCCCCAAGGATACCGTCTGGAAACCTGGATCCTTTACTATTCAAGGTCTTTCCACTTCAGATGCTTCCCCATCTATTGTTTTATCATCTCTCTTCTAAAAAGATTTTCCTCTTCAAGAGAATCTTTTAAGAAAACCATTCCATTTCCTCACATGGTTGAAAAGGAGCTGGTGCTGCAGGGAAGAGCCCTCTGGATGTGATGGTACTGAAAAGGGGGGCAAAAGACTCACATTTTTTTCCTTCCCTGTGCACATATTAATTCCATGCCTGGATTCAAGATGGGAGTTTCCATGTGATGATGGTAGTGTAGCCTCAGGTCTCTGCTGGGGAGGGGCCCTCTGTTCTCCAGCACCAGGCAGCAGGCTGGCCTGTGGTACTGGCTGTCTCCAGTGGTACCCAGGATGCTCCATTCCTGGGAGATGTGTCCCATTGCTCTGACTCCCTGCTCTTGACCATCTAGCTTGCGGCTACCCCACTGGAATTTAGAGTTAATACATAAATAGAAGGATCGACACACACTATGCTAAGTTGTGTCTATGTATTAACTTACCTCACCCACACAATTCTATGAAGTAGATCTTGTTATTCATCCTGTGTTACAGGTGAGAAACAGATATACAGAAGCTGTATAGCCTGCTCAGATAGGAAAGTTTGCAATTTCAGCAACCGACAACAGAAAAGCCCCTGGGATACTCCATAGATCTCTAGGTAAGGCTGAGGTGGCCAGCGGGTTTGGTTGCAGGAGGAACTGCCCTGATGGGTCTCAGTGCCACAGAGCTCTTAGCTTTAATGGATTAAAACCTGTTCTACAGCTCTATGCCTATCCTAGACTGTCCTAGACCTTGACACCTGGAGGTATGATCTCCCAAAGATGGTCCCAGGAGAGTTTATCAGGACACCATATCATGCTCCCTAGTTTCCAATACCCAGCATCTTGCTCTCCACTTTGCCTGAGTCTTAAAATCTCCTGTTAAAACCACCCCTGACTTGGCTCCCGCATCATAGGCCAAATTCATTACCTCCTCAGAAAAAACCCTAAAGACTCTTCCACCCTCCCACTGCCCCTAGATCTTACACTCCTGTATCTTTCCCTGCCTGATGTTTGCTTGTCCTCCATCACGACAGACAGCAGGCAGTGGACATGAGTGTCTCAGCTGGACCTGCAATTGGCGAGCAAGCCATTCTCATAGGTGTCTCAGGAGTGTCATGTTTATATTCAGAGGGCTACTTGCTGAGCCAGGCCACTTGATGCTTCCCAAATATATTTCCTGCCTTGATGTCTTTGCTGATGCTGTTCTTGCCCCTGTGAATGGCCCATCTCTGAAGGCCTAAACTCCAGCCATTTGCCCATGCACAGTACCACACAGATACCACTGGATGCCTTCGTAAGCCCCTCACTGGAAGTCTCCCAAACCTCCTCTGAACCTGTGTAGCCTTTTTGTCTGTATCCCTCTTCAGTAGTACATGTAGTGCTTTCTTCTATGAGGTATGTATTTATGTTCAGACTTCCTTTTCTAGTCTGTAAGCCCATCAAAGGCTGAATAACAGTGATTCAACTAAGCATTTTCAAATTTGCTTAGCAGAAAGCCTGGCATGTCGAGTGTTTCTGAATGAAATGCAATTACACAGACAGGGGGAAAAAGCAATATTTGGTAAGAGAAACTTTGGAAATTTCAAATAACATATTTTCAGAGTAGATAATGTACTTCAGGCATCAAATAAAATGTATATTTCAGTTTCTTTCTTCCTTGGACATGAGGTCCAGGGTACTGCTGTTTGATCAGAATTCAAACAGATAAACTCTCCACTTAAAAGAATAAATTCTATCATTTAATTAAATTATGCATGAGAGGGGACTTGAGGGGGGTTGTTTCAGACCCAATGCTTACTCAGTCTCCTTTTGCAGTTCTATTTTTCTTTCTAATTAAAAATCAGTAGAATTTTGAGAAACCAACTCCAAACGTTTCATGCTTTCCCTGTAATTTTGCCCTTAAAAAGAGTAGTCTGATGCTGAACTAATTATATATTTTACACAAGATTTATAGCAGGCTCTTCATCCCTCATTCTTTAGAAGGTATATACCTTCTCGGCAGAGTTAGGGAGTAGTGGCTAATAATCATAGTAGCAATAGTACTGATGATAATAATAATAACTACCAGCACTCTACAGAATGCATTCGTCAGGGCACTTTGATCACAAACCACAGAAACTGATTCCGGCTAATTTAAGCAGAAAAGGAGACACTGGGAATTTTAATAGCTGCTATTCGTGCTCCACCCAGATCCTTCTTACCTTTGGGGCACTCCTCCGCCAGCCACTGTGAGCACTGGTTACAAACAGTGCACAACTGTCCCCTGCTTCAGAAAACTGCCCTCTGCCAACAAGAGTCCACTCATCTGAGGGCTCACCCTCCACCTCCCATTGGATTGATATGGGATATTTTAAAAGCCAACCACTTTGCCTGAAGGCAGAACTTACTCTGATGTGCCATTCATAACCCACAGCCTCTTAGGCGGAGGCCAGACTCCAGCTGAGATAACATCTTTACTTGGCTCTTTCTCCCATCCTATTCTGTTTCCCTCACTTTTTTATGATTCCTTTCGAGGGCATCAATAAATCATATGACAAGAATTTCCCTCAGGCTCTGTTTCTAGAGAACCCAAGCTAAGACCAAAAAAAAAACATTGAGAAGCCCACAGAACGGGAGAGAGGACAGGACTCACAGTAGTACTGGGACTCTCAGGGATGGAACTGAGCGCTGGCCTCTGGCCTCTTCAGTCTGCCCCCAACAGGATGAATCAACTCCAGTCATTCTCAAGGGTTATTTTCTCTCTGCTGAACATTCAAATTTCCATAAAAAGAGTCTAACTGACTTATCCTGAGTCACATGCTCACTTAAGCACAGGGAGAGGACACGGCACTTCTTTCAACCTTCCTGTCAAACTATCCAGTTTCCTTGTGGTAGCATTTGGGTACCTTACCAAAAGAAAAACAAATATCACCTGGACAAATATCTCATTCAATCCTTAGGACAGCTCATGAGGTAGATGCTATTAGAGTTGTTATACAAATGAAGAAACTGAGGCACAATTCAGGAAAGGCCAAGGAGCTAGACCAGCACCCCCAAACTTCTTGTTTTGAAGATCTCCTGCTCTGTAGGGTTGACTCTCCAACATTCGTTCAACTCCCACCTGGTTAATAAACCTGTCATGGCAATTCTGTGCCTGTTTCGTCTGTTTTGTGCTGCTGTAAGAGAACACCATAGACTGTGTAATTTATAATGAACAGAAATTTATTTCTCACAGTTCTGGAGGCTTGAAAGTCCAGGATCAAGGGGAAGACACTGACAAGGGCCTTCTTACTGTCATAACATGGCAGAAAGCATCACACCGCAGAAAAGCAAAGAGAAAGAGAGAGAGAGAGTAACAAGGGGCTGAACTTGCCCTTCTATAACAAACCCACTCCTGTAATAACTACATGAATCCATTTACTCCACCCTCATGGCCTACTCATCTCTCATCAGGCCCCACCTCCCAACACTGTTACACTGGGAATTATGGGAATTATGTTTCCAACATACGCTTTTTGAGGCACACATTCAAACCACAGCACATGCCCCTCGGCAGTTATTGGTTCAGGAATGGGCGTGTGTCCATGTCCTGGCAACAGAACATGAGGAAAATTTTCCTGAGCCTTCTGGGAACTATCTTCTTCTTCCTACGGAGACACGAGATCATCCCCAACTCTTCATCTAGACATTGCTAAATGTGCCCCCAGACACCTTGCTCGCCCCTGTGGTCAACGCTAGCACAAAGAGGTGAGCAGAATCAAGAAAGAAATGAAGCAGAGCCTATGTATATCCTACCTGAAGGCCGCTGAACCTCTCATCTCTGTTATACGGCAAAATAAAATTCCCTATTTTTAAGATATGGCTTGAGCTGAGGATTTCTGGTACTTTTAGTCAAAAGCATCTTAACTGATGCACTCACTACTTTGGGTTGAGAAAGATGCCAAAGGAATAAGGATGTTGTCAAAGATAAGTCCCAGACAACTCATGATTTTGAGAATTGCTGTTTACTAGCTGTGTAACCTGGGCAAGTTATCTAACCTCTCTGAATCACAGCTTCCTCAGAAATAAAATAGAGATAATACAGTCGACCCTCTGTATCCATGGGTCTGACATCCATGGATTCAATAAACCACAAATGGAAAATATTAGGGAAAAAAAATGCTGCAAAGTTCCAAAAGCAAATCTTGAGTTTGCTGCATGTCGAATACTATGTTGAGTTCATGCAAATGAAGTGATGTGTAAGCATTGTTTTAGGTATTATAAGTAATCTAGAGATGATTTAAAGTACTCAGGAGGATGTATGTAGGTTGTATGCAAATACGATGCTATTTTATACAAGGGACTTGGGTGTTCATAAATTTTAGTATCCATGAGGAGTCCTGGAACAAATTCCCCATGGATATGGAGGGATGACTGTGCTTGTATCTACTCCATAGTGTGGTCATAAGAATTAAACAAGATCAAACATTTAGAACAAAAGAGCCATTCCCTGATGCTAGTAAGTGCCCAACAATAGCTGGCTGTTAGATACACTCATGGAAGAAAAGTTAAAATAGAAAAGTTAATATCTATGCTTTAACACTCTTAGGGAATATTTAACTATTTTTTCTGCATTCTACCCTCAAACATTATCTCTGATATTGATCTATAGATGTGCCTAATTCGGCCAATGCATCTTCTCCTTTCAAAGAGCATAACTCTGTCAGTGCATCTACTTACAAGTTTTGCCATATTTAAATTGTGAAAAGGCAAAGATTCCTCATGTTCTCTGTTTTGTTTTAAATAGCCCCCAGCAGAATTCCAAGAACATGCAGACACAATATATTCTTAGTTCGGTGGTTTTTAACCATGGGTCAAAAATCAAATTCAACTGCAGTGGTTCTTAAACATGTTGGGGTCATGAACCCTTTTTGAGCATCAAATAAAGGCTGTGGACCAATTCCCAGATAAATGTACTGCCAAGCAAAATGTCCATACCGTGAGATGCCTCCCCTCCCCGAGGCACAAGACTCCCTGAATTAAAGTTTTTAAAATAAACCAAAACAAAATGATAAGTAAGCACCACCGTGTACCAGAGGCTTTCCTAAATACCTCCAGTATCTAATCTTTGCATTTAATTATTTATTTACCATATGCATCCATTCATACATTCATTTAATCTTTACAAAAATATCAAGGTGAAAGGACTACTCTTGCCTTTCATGTTTGTTCAGAGATGTTAGGTATCCTTCATGAGGTCACACTGTCAGCTAAGTGGCTTTACTATCCTAACTCATAAGCCCTCCTTGTTCCCTCACAATCTCCCAACAACCAGAGTCACAAGCAGGAACAAGCATGTTCCCGTCAGTTATGCTGATAAGGAAACGGAGGCATTGCGATGAGAAGGCCTCACGAGAAGTAAAAATGTTAAAATGATGTCAACCCAGCCCATGGAGCCTACAGAGGCCTCCATTCCCTGGCTCCTTTCTTCTTTCATTCTCTCACATGTGTGAGCTTTGCAGTGTACCAGGCCCTATGCCAGGAACTGGCATCATGCAGCATTACAGGAAGAACCCACAGAGAATAGATCTGAATTTCAGCTTCATCATCTAGCTGCTGTGTGACCTCCATGAAGATAATTAATTCCCTGAGCCTCAATTTCCTTATCTGTAAAATAAAGTTACTTTCATCTTCCTTGCGGGGTTGTCCCGCAGATCAGATGTCAAGAGAGCAGCCTGCCTAGGACTTGCACAGGATGGGCGCTGAACGGAAGTCAGGTGCTGACAGATTTGATACATCTGAGGTCCAATAGAGACAGCTGGAGGAAAAAAAAAAGTGAAGTCCCACTCAGGGGAAGGACCCAGTAAAAAGGGCAGAGCAGGGGCCTGAGCTAAGACAGAGAACATTAACTTCCTGTTCTCTTCAGACCATTCAGCTGACACCCCTCTTAGTTCTCATGCTGAAAAGGGGAACATATTTTCCAGGCAGTTGGGAGGAGAATTTTTCCATTAATCTTCCCTTTGCACGTTGTTTCACCAAGATCCAAAGTGACACAACACCAACCCTAGAAGTTCACACCAAGGAGGATGGAAAAACACACCCCTGACAGAGCTAAGCAAAGCTTTCTCCAGGCAAGGGGATTGTTTCATCAGGGGAAGTGTCAGCAACCCCCCAACTCCTCACCGCACTCCAAGAGCACACATGAAAGTAGCATCCCATAGGCCTCCCTAAAGTGTCTGAACACATTCCTGAAAGAGTCCTTTACAAATTTCTGGACATCCAAGCACAAGTGACATGAATAGGAAGTACAGAGGCTGAGCAGGAGGGTTGGCCAACCACACGAGCCCTGTCTTCTGCCCCAAGGCCTCCAGCAGAGGCTAGACCTCAATTTTTTTTTTTTTTTTTTTGAGACGGAATCTCGCTCTATCATCCAGGTTGGAGGGCAGTGGCTGAATCCTGGCTCACTGCAACCTCTGCCTCCCAGGTTCAAGTGATTCTCCTGCCTCAGCCTCCCAAGTAGCTGGGATTACAGGGATGCACCACCATGCCCAGCTAATTTTTGTATTTTTAGTAGAGACGAGGTTTCACTGTATTGGCCAGGCTGGTCTCGAACTCCTGACCTCAGGTGACCCCGCCTTGGCCTCCCAGAGTGCTGCGATTATAGGCATGAGCCACTGCGCCCGGCCAGACCTCAACTTTTTTATTCAGTTTCCTTCCAGCCATGAAGGATGATCCTTGAAGTGGACTCCTTCAGTCCAGCCTGACAGCCCATCCAGATCTGGGTGTCCAGATTTCAAATAGATGACCTCCACGTTTATAGAACCAAATAAACAGGGAGGGAAGAACCTAGCAAGAACTGCTAGCCCAGAATCAGTTGGGATTGACCAGAATGTGCACTGAAGCTTTCCCAGTGTTTGGCAGAAAATCAATAGGATGGTTGTTTTGCTGCTGACAAGCTAGATATTGATGGTGCCAGCTGGCCTTTCCTTTCACACTAGGGCAGAGCTGGGGGCTGGAGGGTACAGCAGGCATCTGGAAGTACATATCCTGGCTCTAGACATTCTTCCTGCTGGTCCAGAGAAGAAAGAGGAGGAAATAAGATGCTCTTAACCTGTGCATCTCTCCCTCCAAGGTCAAGTGGTAAAGGGAGCGTGAGGCTGGTTCTGGCCTAGGCTCTACAACTCATGTCCCCCAGACACTCTAGTCCATCTCCAAGCCCCTCTCTCAGCCCTTCCAAAGAAACTCATCTCTCCTCCTTCAGTCAAAGAACAAAAGATCTCATGCCTATTGATTCAAGAATAGACACCCCCAAAATCACAGTCACCAATTCCACAAATAGCCAGACTCCATATCCCAGTTTGTGCTAATCTGGGACACCCTGTTGTCTGTTTGGAGGGACAGGAGGAGACATATTGTGGCTGATGTGCTTTTTTTTTTTTTTTTTTTTTTGAGATGGAGTCTTACTCTGTCTCCTAGACTGGAGTGCAATGATGCAATTTCACCTCACTGCAACCTCTGCCTCCTGGGTTCAAGAAATTCTCCTGCCTTCAGCCTCCCTAGTAACTGGGATTACAGGCATGTACCACCATACCCAGCTAATTTTTGTATTTTTAGTAGAGACAGGGTTTCACCATGTTGGGCAGCCTGGTCTCAAACTCCTGACCTCAGGTGATCCCCCTACCTTGGCCTCCCAAAGTGCTGGGATTACAGGTATGAGCCACCACATCCAGCCCATGCTGATGTTTTTGTACCCACAGGGCCTACCCTCTGCCTAGCACGGTGAAGAGCACAATTAAAGTTTACAGAGCATTGATCCCTTCATATGCACCTTCCCATTTAATCTTCCTCCCCAACCCTAAGAGGATGAGGAGGAAACAGCTTCAGAAGGAAGTTGAGTAACTCCCCTAAGTCACTTGGCTGGTAAGCAGGGATTTGAACCCACCACAGCTAATGCTTCACCACTGTGCTCTGCTGCCCCCTACTCATTGGATGAGCAAGTGGTCCCTTCTGAGATGCTCTTTTCTCATCATGAAATGGGTTGTTCTGAGGTTTGTATGAATTAATGTTTGTAAACAGCCTCCTGATATTTGCATATAGCAGGCCTTTCCCTCCAGTCTAGCGAGTACATCAGGTCTTCAAACAATTCATTTTGTTCAATGCCATTTCATTACAATGGTGATGAGGGAAAAAATAATGGATTCCCTGCCAGGACCACTGCCTGCATGGGGTTAGCACATTCTTCCCATGTCCTTGTGGGTTTTCTCTGGGTACTCCAGCTTCCCCCACATTGTAAACAGGTGCACATGAGGTGAATTGGCATGTCTACATGGCTCCAGCATGAGACTGTGTGTGTGTGTGTGTGTGTGCATGCACATGTGTGTGTGTGTGCGTGTGCGTGTGTGTGTGTGTGTGCATGCATCCTGCCATGCAATGGTGTTCTGTCCAGGGCTGGTTCCTGCCATGTGTCCTAAACTGCCAGGAGAGGCTCTGGCCACCCACAATGCTGAACTGGAATAAGTGGGTTGAAAGAAGAATGAATGAATGAATACAAATGATTGTAAAATAAAAATTTGTAATGTCTACAATAATTATACAAATGTGCAACTACAAATGATGGGAGACAAAAGCACCCAGCAAGCCCGCCATATTTGTGATGGCTTGTTCTGGAACTGTGTGGTGGGAGGACGTGCTCCTGAAACTTTGCTTTGCTTTGCAAACATTTATTCCGTGATTTAACCTACCAACATCACTCACTGCCATCACTCACTGATTTCACAAAGAATTCGATAATGACCTTACTTGTTTTTATTAATCTTTCTTACACGTATGTATAGCTTGCATTTATTTCAATGTTTAATATTAAAACTATTTCAGTCTTTATTTAGAAGTTTGGTGATTATTTTTTCTTGTTTTTTTTATTGCTTTAATTATAAGTTTGTCATTTTAAACATCTTTTTAAAATTTTATTATTATTTTTAATTGTACTTTAGGTTCTGGAGCACATGTGCAGATCATGCAGGATTGTTGCATAGGTACACACATGGCAAGGTGGTTTGCTGCCTCCTTCCCCCCGTCACCTATATCTGGCATTTCTCCCCATGTTATCCCTCCCCAACCTACCCACCCCCTGCTGGCCCTCCCTTAGCACCCCCACAACAGACCACAGTGTGTGATGCTCCCCTCCCTGTGTTCATGTGTTCTCATTGTTCAATACCCACCTATGAGTGAGAACATGTGGTATTTGGTATTCTGTTCCTGTGTCAGTTTGCTGAGAATGATGGTTTCTAGATTCACCCATGTCCCTAAAAGAACACAAACTCGTCCTTTTTCGTGGCTGCATAGTATTCCATGGGGTATATGTGCCACATTTACTTTGTCCAGTCTATCATTGATGGACATTTGGGTTGGTTCCAGGTCTTTGCTATTGTAAACAGTGCCACAATGAACATACATGTACATGTGTCTTTATAACAGAATGATTTATAATCCTTTGGGTATATACCCAATAATGGGATTGCTGGGTCAAATGGTATTTCTATTTCTAGATCCTTGAGGATCACCACGCTGTCTTCCACAATGGTTGAACTAATTTATACTCCTATCAACAGGTGATGTTTTTGTGACCAGAAATCTGCCATAGGAACTTAACTCATTTATTTCAATTCATCTATTGATTGGTTTCATTTAAAGTTGACATTTCCAAGAACCTACCAGAAATGTTAAATGAGGACTTACTGTACGTGAGAAGTGATAGGAGTTGTACATTAAGTCAGAAAATTTTCAGGATATTAACATATATGAAATGTATCCCCTCTGCCGCAGCCTGCCTTTTGATGCCCACCACCCCCTACTGCTCAGATGCCAGTGTTTTCCTCTATCCCACCCTCCTGTCACAGAAGTAAACATGTAATATGTTCATCTACTAAAGGTTGAAGAATTACGCTGTTTATCCTCTCGGGGGCATGGGCATTTATTTTTGAAAAGGCCATGAGGAGAGGAATGCTGGATCTAAAGGATATAATTCCTTGTGGTGGGATTCCAGGCAGTGAGGCATTTGAGGTTTACTATTTAGATGACCTACACATAAAGTTAGCTCCAGAGCAGTCGTAAATCTGGTGTATCACTGCCCAAGAACCAGCAACAGCCCATTGGTGAGAAGTGCAAGTCCAGAAAGAAATCAGGATAGAAGAAGAGTTGACACTGTATTCCAAAATCATGCCACTACGAATGACAATCCCAGTAAGGAGAGAATAAAGTGAGACTCGTCCCAGGCCATGAAGCAGAGGACTTGATTTCAAGTTGTCCATGCTTAGTCCAGACCTGGCCTGAGCCCAGCACTTGCTCCAGCCTGCCAGACTCTCCACATAGCAGCCTACTGACATCTCACTTTCAACAATGTCTCCACAATGAAGCTTGTCTACCCAACCCCACCTCACCCCAAACCCACCTTTTCTCTTGAATTGCTCCTTGTGACAGAATGATCTGAAAACCCTTTTGTCATCAGTGGGTCCTCCCTGCACTTCACCTCTATCTCTTTCATCCATATGTCTCTGTGAGAGACACCATTCAGTCATCCATTCACTCAGCAAACATTTAAGGAGACTTGGCCACAGTAGTGACTGAGACTGACGTGACACTGCCTCATGCCACCTGTAGCCTGGCTTCTGCCCTCGTTCAAGCCTGCCTCATAACTTGCCTGAACTGTTGCCATTGACAGGTCTCCTCACCATCACTCTGTCTTCCCTCTACTCTGTCCCAACAGCTGCCAGAGAAATCTTTCTAAAGAGCTGCTTTGATCACATTACTTCCTCCCTCTTTCTTAGTCCAAATGTATTATCTATGAAAACTCAGAAGGATAAGCAACATCACAGCATTGAGGTGAAGATAAAAGGAGATCTTATTCTGTGAACACTCTTGGCTATACAATAGGTATTCAAGAACAATTTGTTGAATTCATCTGATTTATTTGACTTTTGTCAGTTAGCAAGATACTAGTAACCATGGCTTACCAGATCCCAGGTGCTGAGCTAGGCATTCTGCATACATCATTCCTTTTAATCTTCTCATCAATCCTGAAAGGAAGGTTCTTTCATTACACCCATTGTATGCCTAAGAAAACTGCTGCCCAGAATGCTAAAGTAATCTGTCCATGGCCCCTTGAAGAACAAGGGCAGAGCTAAGACTTAACTCCAGGTTCTTCTGCTTTCAAACTCTAACTAATGTTATGGTGCCTCTCTCAAGCGTTTCCTTCTTTGTAAACATAATGTTGGGGGTCCTCCTCTCTTCGAGAAATGCCTAGAGAATTAAATGAGTTATATTTTAATGAGCTTGGAGAGCATCGTCTCCTGCCTCCTCCTTTTATGGATGAGGAAACCAAGGTCCAGGGAGGCAACTTACCCAAGACTCAGTAACTGGTGCCAGAACCTGGAACTGCAGGTTACCTGACACCCCCTTGCTCTATTGTGAAAAATAGCAGGTACAGAAAATAAAATCGCTTCATGGAATATCAAAAAATGAACACTCTTGCAACCACTGGCCATGTCAAGAAAGAACATTCCAGCATCCCAGGAACCCCCTCTCATACTCCTTTCCCTCCTAAATGTAACCCCTGACTTTTATGGGAATCATTTACCTGCTTTTCATTATAATATGATACGTAGATCCTGTGTCTCACAAAGCATGCACTCCTAAACACTACAGCTGAACTTTCCGACTTTGAATTGTACAGCATAACACCACAGTACATACTCTTTTGTGCCTAACTTTTGTTCCTGAATATTATGTCTGTGTTTCACCATGTTGTTGCATGCAGCTGTAGTTCACTCATTTTCATCGTTGTATAGTATTTGCACCGGTTGCATAGTGTCCTCCCCCAAAATTCACATCCACATAGAACCTCAGAACGTGACATTTGGTCCTCATTTGGGCCTTTGCAAATGTAATCAGTTAAAATGATTCATACAGGATTAGGGTGGGCCCGAAGTCTAGTGACTGTTGTCTTTATAAGATGTTCATGTGAAGACACTGAAAGAAAACAGGGAGAATAGCATGTGAAGATGAGGGCAGAGATGGGAGTGATGACAGCTACAAGCCAGGGAATGCCAAGGATTGCTGGCAAAGACCAGAAGCTGGGAGACAGGCATGGAGCAGATTCTCCCCGAGAGCCTCCCAGAAGGAAACAACCCTCCTGACACTTTGATTTGAGCCTTCTAGCCTCCTCAATTGTGAAATGACAAATTTCTGTGATTTTAAGCCACCGATTTGTACTAATTTGTTATGGCAGCCCTAGGAAATGAAGGTTGTATTCCACCGTATAAACGGCCAGCTTACTTATAAATACAGCACCATTTCCTGATCTGTTCCGAAGCTGATGTCGTTTGGTTAGTTTCTCACTTGGAGCTATTATGAGCAATGCTGCTGTGGACATTGTTGTTCATGTGTCCTGGTGCAAGGATGTGTGCTTCTCTGGATGACATGCCTCCACTGCCACCTTGCTTCCTGAACAGTCAGCCCCTATGGCTACAGCAGTAGAAAATCTGGGTTCTGGTAACAAAACAACTCAGATAAGGCAGAAAAGGACAATAGCGCAACTAGCCAGAGCCCTGCTGGTCATGTACCCTCTGATTCGCTGCAGCTCCAGCCAAGCTTCTCCTGCATGAATTCTCCTCCATTCCTCCATCCCTGGCCTTAATGTGGCCCTGATTCCAGCCCTCATTACCTGCCACTGACAGAAGAGGATCCTCTCCCTGACTCTGGCTCTGCCCTGCCTCCATCAGAGTCTCTACACTCCCCTTAGCTCCTTTTTTTTTTTTTGCTAGCTGACCGAGTTTGAAAACTGGTCTGTTCTTTGTTGTCCCCTGGACTCAGCCACAGCATCTCAGACCAAAAGTTCCTAACAATGGCCCCTCCTTGCAAGGAGAGGCTCTGAAGTATTTTCTCCCCTATTTACCAGGAAACCCATTGATTTTAGAGAATTTCCACCCCTAAGGATAGTGAGAGGCTGAGAGCAGAGAGTGGAAGGCATCACGGGGCAGGAGAGGTAAGTGTCTGCGTGGTGGAAGCTGGGGTGCCGATGCACGTGGCTGCAGCAGCATCTCCCAGTGACCGAGTCACAAGGGAAGAAAAGAATGTTTGTGTCCACAACCCAAGAGCTGAGGTAAACAGTTGTCTTCACTCAGTGCCCATTCCTGAAGATGAGTCACTTCCCAAACTTCCAGAGCTGTGACGACGATTGTTTATCTGACATGAACATTGAGCTTGTTTTCATTGCTGCAATACCATCTCGAAGCACACTGGGTTGCCTTTCCTCTGAGTAACAACATCCTCTTATGAATTCTGTATTTCATTTGGACCCACCTTCTTAGCATTTGTATTACTCTGTACAACTTGTTCTCAGAAATTGTGAAAACAGCAATATTGAGGTAAATAGAATTATTTTTCATTTATTTTTAGGAAAATCGTACTGCTTTGATTTTAAAACCTGATGACAAATCTGTGGTTAACCCCACCCACCACTGTGCTGAAGCCAGAAATTGGATAATTTTTTCTGTGGAGATTTCAGCAGTCAATACTCTTTCCTTATTGCTCAAAGTTCTCCCACAGAGAAGTTCTGGGAAAATAGTGAGAAGGCAAAGGGTGGTAGTTGGGATCCAAAATGCTTAGAGTTATGGTAAATGCAAAATGTGTTCCACAGAACCCTGAGCTTCCCATCTTACCACTGTCTTATATCCAGGTCACAAAGTAATGGGGTGAGGGATATATCAGGCAAGGTTCAATCAGGGAAGAATGACCACTATGAGTGATGTAGAAAAACACAGATTCGCAATAGAGATTAGACCTTGAGTCATGGTGGGAACTGGTAGAGATGTCTGCGCAAGGCTTTTCCCTCTGCATTTGGTGGGCCAATCCTGAAGTTGCTATGGGTCAGCAGGCCAGGCATTTTGGATGGAAAGCTGGACATGAAGTGCAGAAAAGCAAGGAGAACTAAAATGTGTGAAGACAAACAGGATCCCATGAGGACCAACTGAAATCCATGGGACCAACTCCAAGCCCTATCTGTCTTCTACCATCTCAGTCTCAACCACATGGGTGACCTGCAAGCTGGATCCTCCATCATGGAGCGACACACACACCTGGCCAGAGCAGCTACAGGAGGAGGTCCAGAAGGAGGAGAGGAGGTGCAGGCCCAGCTGCTGCCCTGTGCAGGTCCATGACGAGTGAAGGCTGCAGCAGCCCCTTGTGCCCGACACTGACCTCCAGACAGTGATGGCTGATGCTCCACATTCACCTTCCAAATCTCATGCAGATTCCTCATATGGCAATTCTAATCTAGACCATATAGGAGAAGGAATTCTGGGAAATGTAGTTCTAGTAGCTAAGTTGACACAGTATAAAACCATCACAGTGGTGGAGTCAGAGATATCGGGCAGATGGTAAGTATGGTGCTCCCTTCTAGAGGCACCACTAAGCTAACATGCATACGCTGCTTACAACGTGCCAGACACTATTCCCAGCACTTGACACACACTAACTTATTCACTCCTCTAAACAATCGGAGGAAGTAGTTACTTTTATTATTACTATTTCATAGATGAAAAGCTGAGGCACAGAGAAGACCACAAAGCTAGTAAGTGGCAGACAAATTCTGGCACGATAGTGTTCATACTGGGCAGCCCTTCAGCATCCTTATTTTTTATGGCCTGCTATTTTTATTTTTATTTATTTATTTATTTTAAAAAAAGATGGGGTTTCACCATGATGGCCAGGCTGGTCTTGAACTCCTGACCTCAGGTGATCCACCCACCTCAGCCTTCCAAAGTGCTAGGATTACAGGCGTGAGCCACCGCGCCCGGCCAGCCTGCTATTTTTAAATCCTGAATCCTGCTTTCTTCTAGTTTTCTATTTTAATATGCTGTTCCCTCTCTGTCAGATCTGGGGACCTGACTGAATTTTTCTTATGAGTAAATTATTCTGGTATGACTATAGCTCTCCTCTTGCCTATAATCCATGTGAAAAGAAATTTATGTATTTTCTCATTTTCTCTTTATTCCAGGATAAAAATCTCTGCCTGAAAATAACTCACCTAAGTATTAACTAGGTTCATTTCTCAAGGTCATATAAGGAAGTGATTAAGAGCATGGAATTTAGAGCCAGATTTGAATTCCATCTGCACTGGTCACTAGCTGAATGATCTTGGTTAAGTTATAGGCAAGTTGGCTATTATTATTATTATTATTCTTTGTGGCAGACAGTTATTGCTGGGTAACAAAACTCGGTGACTTAAACAACAATCATTAATTCTTGCTTGTATGTTCAAAAGTTGGCTGTGGTTCTGCTAATCTAGTCTAGCTTCAGCTAGATGTCTCTGAATCAAGTTGAAGATACACCCGGGCTTGGCTCCTCATTGATTTTGAGCTCATGTCTACTCTGTGTGTGTTCATCATCGTTAGGAGGCAGCAGCTATCCAGGACAAGCTCTTCTCATGGTAATGGCAGAGATACAAGAGAGGTACACAGAATCAAGTACTGTCACTTAAGACATAGACTCAAAACCTGCCATATTATCACTTTTACTCACATTCCATTGGCCAAAGCACAAGTCTAGGTCAGGGAAGTACACATATAGATAGTAAATATAGATGGCCAAGGGTGTGGACAGAGGGAGGAAATAATTAGTCAATAATTTACAATATTATTAGAAAGCAAATAACTCTCCTTGGTTTCCCCTTTTATGTACATTTAGATATCAGAAGTTTAACTTTGAGAAGAAACGCAAAAGTGAGTAGATATTTCAGATTGGATATGTACATTTAGATATCAGAAGTTTTTAACTTTGAGAAGAAATGCAAAAGTGAGTAGATATTTCAGATTGGATAGTTGGCTAGGTGGATGGCATTCAGAGGAGAATTTGGGGCATATTTTCCTGCTCTCCTTGCAATGACTTTAGGTGGAATTCTGCCCTGTGATATCTATCCTATATTCCTGTGATTCACTGACATAGTTCCAGTTATTGATGTTGTTTACATATTAAAATCCTTCCCAGCATCAGTTCTGGGCTTGACCTAGAGAACAAAAGACCCATTTTAGGCTCTCACCATCTCTCATTCCCTTACTAAACATCTCACTCAAGGACATTTTATCCCACAAACAGAATTTGAACCATGATACTCAAGGATTTTAGGTACAGATTCAGCCTCTAGGGAGAAAAGTCTGTTCCATCCTTGACTGAGTCACATAGGAAGCACACAGTGAATTTCCTGATTTCTAAGTATCTGTATCCGGTGTCTTATTTATTTGTTAATGTATCATATCTTATCATGGAAACAAAAGGTTTTGTTTCCATGATGAGATATGTCATCTGTATTTGCTATCTTGGGTGAGCTTTATTTTTCTCTCCTAGAAAAAAAATTTAAACGTTTTTTTAGAGCAGAATTCACACTGGTCCACCAAGTTCCCAGTAGATGAGGCAGCCCTCCCCCAGCCTAGCATCAAATCAAAACCAAATCCTGTTACCCATTGTCCACCACTCTATAAGCTCCTTGAGAAAAACAAGTCACGTTGTCTTCATGTTTCTATATGTACAGAGCCTGGCACAGCTGAAGCTCAGAATATCTTTGTTAATTAAATGAGTAAATTCCAATCCTTTGTGAGAGTCCATTGTAGCAACTTCAAAAAACAAGAATGCTCTCCTGTTGAGTGGCTGTGGGCGTAGGTTCTCATGGGAGATATTTTTTAGGGAAGAATTAATTCTTGGCAAAATTATGACATGAACATAACATTGCCTTCTAGTCTCAGCGTCTCGACTCTGTGATCACTTCAAAGCCCTGCTACCCTACATCCCTCTGGTTTCTTCCCATGATGCAAAAATGCAGGTGGGGTTCGGGGGCATTCATTAATTTTTTCATTCACAATGGTTTATTGGGCATCTATTATAAGCCAGGCACTATGTGTTAGGTTTTAAGAATTTAAAAATTAAATATAGCATGATAACTGCCCTTAAGAAGTTAACAGTTTAGTGACAGAGATATACGTGTAAGCTGATTGTTATTATACAACATGACAAATTCCCAGATACTGTGGGAATTCAGCTGGGGTAGTTCTAGTCCTTCCTGGAAGAGGTGACATCTGAAATGATTCTTGCTGGACAAATAAGAGTTGGGAATGAGGTGCAGTTCCAGGAGAAAGAACAGCATGTACAGGGACTTATGCTGGAGAGCAACGAACATTCTTGGAACACCATGGAGCTCAATGTGACTGAGAATAGGGGTGTGAGTTTGGGTGTGACCAGAGATGTGGCCAGAGAGAGAATCATAGCTGGATCACGCCTGTCAATTCTTAAGTCCTGCTGAGAAGTACTGATTCATCCTGAGGACAATGGGCAGTCACTGAAAGTTTGTAAACAGGAAAATGACCTGATCAGATTTGTGATTTTAAAAAGATACAGACTTGAATCAGGGAGACCAATTAATTGAGATCACCACAATTATCCAAACAAGAGGCCCCTGTCTAGAGGTTCCCGCACAGTGACACGTCAGTCGCAGTGCAGGGTTTCACCTGCCAATACCCTGCATGAGCTCTGGTCTACGTGCCTTTAACACATTACAAGCTTTGGCCACTCTACTCACACTTGACTTGAATTTCCTCCTTTTGTGATTATCTTTTCCTGCCAAGTTTGAAGTTGACAGCCTCCAATGGTTGATAGCTTTTTGGTGCACAGTTTTCAGACTTTTTATTTCTTTTTAAGTAGAAAACTGTGGGGATTTTTCATACTTGTAACCCAAGATTGCATGAATGACTTAGTTCAAACTTCTCCCAAAATATTGACTTTGGGTAAGGACCAAATCTGAATTTCAGGCTGGAGCACAAAAACAGGTTTGGACATTGCTGTTATTTCTTCCCTTTGAAAAGAAGGAAAAAAGGAATAGTGTGAGCAAAGGAAAGACAAACAGAAAGTGAAAGGAAAGGGGAGAGAGAAAGCAGGAGGTTTTTCATTTCGCCATTCAAATTAGCATCTGAATAATAAATAATATCCATGTGAACTTCCCTCATTCTATAGGAAACAACAATGCCAAATTCTGAACCTTCTGAGTAAGATGTCACAGACTCAATATTACCTATCTACACCTGAATTTACTCCAGCTCCCTCCCTTCCCCACCTTGCTATGCCTGCAGTCTCTCCCTAAATCGCCACCACCACAATAGGGTCAAGGGTGGCCTCGGCTGCCTGTCACTAGGATAGAAAATCTCTTCTATTGATTCTCCAAAGAAGCAATTATCAAGTAAAATGAAAATTTCGTTTTCAATTTTCATAGGCCTACAGCCCTTGAATTCCGAGGTTCTATAAGGCCAGATATGATGCATTCAGTGTAATCTATTTGCTGTCTCTTACAAGGTTAACTATTACTTCATAAAACCACACTAAAGCTGAGGGACTTTGAAGAAAACAGTTTGCTATTTCTCACAGTTCTGTGGGTTGATCCAGTGTTGTATGCCTCACTGGGTTTGGCAGGGGTAAGGTGTGTGTATACTAAACTAAGTTTGGCTGCAGCACTGGGATTGTTAGAAGGCCCTAAATGGCTTCACTCACATACATGGCAATGGTGCTGGCTGTCAGCTGGGAGCTCAGCTGGAGCTGCTGGTTGGAGGCCTCAGTTACCCAGTTTGGTTTCTCACATGGGTAATTGGGCTTCCTTGCAGCATGGTATCTGGGTTCCATGAAGGGGTGTTCCAACAGGTGGGAGCAGCAGTTCTCTTACATAAAGTGCTTCTGCTCTGTTATATGTTGAAGCCATCCGCACAATCGGTCCAGATAAAGGAGAAAGAAAATGGCAAGGACACACTGCATAAATGTATGTGGGGATGAAAGATACAACTGGCAGAAAGAAAAAGCCAATAGGAAGAGGTTACACTGGACAGCTGACTTCTAAGTGTTTAGATCTGGATGGTAAGGGATCAGACTCAGTGGCCTCTGAGGAAGGTTCAGTGAGTAGCTAAGAACTAAGCCCTTTGTAAAAAGCCCCATCGGGTTTATGGCCTGCAAAGTGATCATACATAACCTTCCTCTAAGAATTTTGTCCGTCTCTTTAATTTTGACCCAGTACACAATACACAACTTGATCCTGATGAAAGTAGTCATTACAATTTCCTTCAAAATAAGTTGCCAAGCTCTAGGTCATTACACCCGGGCCACAACTGATTGAACCAGGAGTCCAGGCCAGCGAAGCTGGACCTAAGGGAGACCAGCAGCCAATGAGAAAGCCTAGTGTGAGACTCTGACCAATAGGACCACTTCTTATTAAATAGTATTAACCAACATACCCGGATCCTCACCCTTGGGAATTTTTAAAGCAAAATGAATTGAGAGGGATAGAGAAGCAGAAAGATGTTGATGATGAGGCAGCAAGAGAGTGAGAAGCTCATTCAAAAAGCTACTGAGTCATGAGGGTGACAGGCAATGGAGTAGAAAGAAATGGATTTCAATTCTGTGGGGACAAGATGTTTGGGGCACCAGAGCAACCATTGGGCCCAATGGTGAACACATTCTGGTTTTCTCTGGGTCTGACTTCATCTCCCATCATTCACCCTTGCTCCCTTTGCTTCTGCCCCACTGGCCTTCGCTGTGTTCCCAAAACTTGCCAAAGCTTTCGCTTAAGGGGCATTGAGCCAGTACTTTCCTATGCCTGGAAAATTCTGCCCCCAGACCTACTCCCAGCTGGCTCCTTCAGCACTCTCAAGGCTTGGCTACAATGCTGCTTCCTAAGAAGTCTTTCTGAACCATGTAATCTAAAGTAGCCCTACATTCTTCTCCCTATCCCTCTTTACCATGTCACCAGATTCTTTTCTTCATAGCACTTACCACCGTCTGAAATCACCTCGTTTATTTATGCCCTTTGTTTATTATCTATCAAATACGCAAGCTCCATGCAAGCAGGAACCTTATCTGCCTTGTTCTCCACTAGTCCTACAGCCTACCACGCAGTCATCACACAGTTGGGACTCGACAAATGTTTGCTGAGTGGGTAACAGTGCACTTGCTGAGACAAAACAGCACTCCTCACTTTTCTTGTATATCCTTACCATAAATGTGAATGCCCATCATCAAAGTTCAACTGACTATTCCCCTCCACTGCTTACAAATGGAAAGTCTCACACCTACAGTGGGGGTCCTGGAAACCTTCATAGTGGAAGACTTGTGATGAGGGAAGCATAGTGCCAAAGTCATAGACCCCCATCAGTTGGGAAGCAGCCCTAAAGAGACATTTTAGGAAGATTCCCCCAAAATAAAACAAGAACTATTCCCCAAATAAAGGCAAACCTAAGGACATTTGCTCCCCTTTAATTAACATGATTGCTTTCCATTCACTCCCAAGAAGACAGGATGAGAGAAGTAATTTCTGCTCACTGGAAATTTTGAGACTCTTCCTTCTCTCAGCAGCACCACTGCCCTCTCCTCACCAAAAATGTACATTTTAAGGTCATGATTACGTTTGGATTGCAGAGCATATGCTAAAGGGGTATGCATACTTTATTTTTCATGTCAAATCCTCAAAGCCAGTGTTCAATGCCTAGGATACTTTATCCACTGGATCTGCAGGCAGAGTAATTTTGAATGCCCTAAGAAATGTTTGAGACCAGAAAAAAAATGATACTGTCTCTCAAACAGAATAAATACAATTCAGTAAATATTTAAGCACATTGAACATTACATGATGTCAACTGCAGCACCCATGCACTTCCCAAGGAGGCGGAGGGACCTTTTACTGCATTTGGGATGGTGGGGACACTATCAAAGATAGCATGCCCAGGGCTGCCCAACATCCTCAAATGGCTCTCACACTATTTGATGTCCCTAAGTCATGACTGGCATGGTCTCATCTATGCATGAATTTGTTTGTATGTGACATTCTTGCCACACAGACAAGGTCTAAAAGTGAATTGGTATGCACCTGATTTTTAAGTTAGGAGATCTGTGTGTGACCCATCACTAGGAGTCCCAGTTCCCTGGGACAGAGCCAGTCTCGAGTACACTGCATCCCGCTTTGCCCAGAAGTACACTTGCCCTTGTCAGATCCCATGTCATTGCTTGGGTTCAGAAAACACAGCCAGGTATAGAGGACACAGGTCTGAGGGTATGGCCGGAGAAGGCAGAGGGAATGAAGGAGAGTCTCGGGTCAGTGTCCCCCAACCGCCTCTCAGCTGCCTGCCTCGTCCCACTGTCCTGCCTCCATGTGCCTCTGTTAAAGCAGCAATAGGGGAATAAAGACCCATCAAGAGAATCTTCTGGAAGTCTTGGAACCTAGATTACAAAAGAGGTGAGGAAATGAGGAGACAGCCTGGCGAGAAGATGCAGAGGTTACAAACTTCCTCACACAATTAAATGGAGGTAAGAGGTTACTTAAAGGGGAAAAGTCCTATCAGCTCCTCAGAGGTGAATTTTCACCTCCATTTGTGTGGTAGACATAATGTTCCAAAGAAAGTTGTGTCCCTAGGATTTCCTGCCAAATATTAATTTCCTTCCTCTACACTGGAGCTCCAGTACCTGGGTGTGCTGCAAAGCATCTTCAATATGTGTTTAATATTGTACAGGAAATCAAAGAATGTGAGGACTTGAAGCAAATCTAAAACAGCTTCAAATCAAGAGTTGGTGCAAATTAAGAGCTTTGTGGTTGTCATGTTTTCTTTTTTTTTTTTTTTTTTTACAGACTGTCATTCCAGACCATTACAGAGTGAAGAGAAGTTATCCTATTTTTAAAGACCTCCAAAGTAGACTCCGCTGTCTTCACAGCCCATTCTGGTATCTACAGGCTTTCAGGGTTGGCAAGTTTTCCTTGGGATCTAACGAAATTCTGCCCCTAGAAGCTCGGGCCAGCCAGCCACGGGAGCCAGAGGAAACTTCCGCCACCTCTGAGAGAAGCTTCCTCAGATTTTCAAGACAGTCAGTAAACCTTTGGAGCTGTGATAATCCTAATTTCCACCACCTCTTTTGGCATTTGGAGAGTTTGTTGTGGCAGCTCAGTGCTGAACTTCCCCTCACAGAGAGACGTCTTCACCCACCAGAGAAAACAGAAGCCAACACCAAGCAGCGTGTCAGCCTTGCTGAGTTCAGAGGGTGAGGGGTGAGCGAGCCATTGTCCCAGTGCCCACTGAGGCCTGCCCGCTCACATCCTGGGCCTGCCAGCTGCTGTTGCTGCTCCCCCCAGCACCCTCCCCTCCATGTTGAGGGACTGGCCCTCCTCCACCCCAGGAGTGCCTTCTGGCCTTCAAGGAGTAGAGGCCAGAAGTGTCAAGGAAGCATGGCCTCACCCAAGAGGAAAAGGAAGCTCAAAAACTAGGCCAGAGGGTGAGGTGGTGCTGGCGGATAGGATGCATCCGGCCTTCACGTTACTGAGGGAGGAAGAGAGAAAAGGAAATCACGTGCTGGTGGCCTTCTGAAGGCTGCCCAGCCTCTGAGAGCTTTTCCCACATGCCTCTGACTGCCCTGACTGAGGTTCAAAACTGACTTGAAAATCGCTTCCAGCTCACATTCTGATTCCGACATAAAGGTAACACATGAAAGACAATGGAAATAATGACCAGGCAGAACCCTGAAAAACAAAGATTTGTGGGTACAAACTGTGTGGGGATAGACTGCCTGTACCGAAAGACAAGCCTCGGCCGCGTGCACAGTTTAGGAGTCCACCGATTCACCCAGGCCTGGGCAGAGGATGGGCTCCAGAATGCAAGCCATGTTAACTTGCACAGTGGTGGGTAGAGAGAGCGCTGATCTTAAAGTGAGAGGTCTGGGTTCTACCCCAATCTCTAGGAAGGCGCTGGGAGCCTTTTTTCTAGGCTAGATCAGTGTTTCCACCATGGTTCCTATTTTGTGCCCCAGAATGTCGTGTTCCCTTCACAAGTGGAGTAGTATCTTATATGGTGAGCTGGCTTCAAAAGATAAATATAAGGCAAAATGATTGCTCATGTAAAAGTTTCCCTTTAAAACTTCTTAAATTACTGACAAATACAGAAATACACTCTATTATGAGAGGTGTTGGTAAGAGCTGAAACCCACTGAGGGGAAGCAGTCACATCCACTAATCCCCGCTCAGCCTGGGCAGCCATCCCTTCATGGAGCCAAATCACCAACTCTAGTAAAAGACTGTGGGTTTAATTTTTGTTTTGCTGTTTGTGAGAATTTCTTTTTTCTTTTTTTCTTTTCTTTTTCTTTGTTTTGCTAAACCCATAGAGTCACGTTTGCATAGGTTCAATATGCATATAATGCAACTCAATCCTAAATATGTTTTAAAATAAATGTTGATTTTTAAAATACATTATGGGTCCAGAAGCAGTGGCTCATGCCTGCGATCCCAGCACTTCGGGAGGCTGAGGTAGGAGGATTGCTTGAGACCAGGAGTTGGAGGATGCAGTGAACTATGACTGTGCCATTGCACTCTAGCCTGGGCTACAAAGCCAGACCTCATCTATTAAGAAAAAATCAATTATGGTAAATGTGACTGGAAACTCAGGAAAGTTTTTCTATGAATTTGTGTTTTATTTATTGCAACAGCATTCATGTACATTTACAAAAGAAAGAAAGAATATACATGTGTGGTGAGATATGTTAATTATCCAGGCATAGAGGATGCTAGATGCAGAGGGATTAGCTGGCCTCTGGCAGTGTAAGTGACGTGGTCAAGCGGGAGCCAAATGAATAAAATGGTCCAAATACTATACAGCTTAAAATCTTGATGCATCTGTGCTCTCAAGTCCATGCCCATTGCAACTCCATGTTCATACTTTGGCTTTCAACTCACATTTCAAAAAAACTAATTTTGAACAAGGGAGATTGAAATTATTTTTATTTAGCCCCTGGATTTGAATTATACTTTATTTGTTACCTTGTCATTTTTAGGGTGCTCATGGGCATTATTACCTGTGGGTCTCAAAACACTCCTGAGAGGTAGTCAAAATGAGTATGTCGCCCATTTGTCAGATTCAGAAACTAAGTCTCCAAAATCCAAGGGTCTCATCTGAGATTAGACAAGCTAAACCATGTTAGAATTGGAACCAGAATCCAACTCTTCAGATTTAAAGTCTGTGTAGATGCAAACAATTCTTTTTGACTTAAAAACTTTAAATATTACTTTGCTTACCTGGAAGGGTTTGATTTTTTGTCTGGAACAGAAGAATGTTCTGCATGACCAGTGAACTTCCCTTCCAGTCCTAGAATAAGTATTTGAATTATCTACCTGGAGTTCTAGATGGGTGCTATGCACTGGACCATGTTCATCTGCCCCCCTCTGGTGGCCATTACACAAATAACAGATCCTAGAACAGCTCCTAGGGCAACGGTTGCTTTCTCTTTCATCAATCCTTCATTCATGCAAACAGCACCTAATATGTGCCAGGCTCTGCATGAGGACGTACGCAAAGAAGCAAGATAGAGTGCTGCCCTCAAGGGTGGTAGACAAGCAAGTGAATAGATGATTAGAAAATAGTGGGACAAGTGTCATGCAGAGTATGCAGACAATGCTGACAGTGTACAAAGGATGTCTGCACTGGCCTTGTGGGGGAAGGGCAGATGTTAAATAGGATGGGCAGGCAGTACCCAGGCTGAATTCTGAAGGAGAGATAGGAGTCAGGGATGGAAGGAAGCATCAAGAATTCAGGGAACTACCAGGATGCCAGTTCAAGATGGTGGAATTCAGAGCACAGCTTTCAAGGGGGCAGAGCAAGAAGTGGGGTCAGAGACATTGGTTGGGCCAGATTAGAAAAGGCTTTTTATGTCACAGTAGCACTTGAGCTGGTAGCCTAGTGTCCCCAAACTTTTTTTAAATCATGTTTCTCATAAAAAAAAATCTGTAGATGCATGCCTAATTTGTAGGTATGTATTCCTTTATACATCTTATACCCAGGCAGTGTGGCATAATGGTTAATTCATGGGACCTAGAGCTAGACTGACTAGGTCCAAACTCTTCTCTAAGAAGAACTTAGGACAATGCCTGGCACATATACGTCTTCTATATTAGCTAGTATTATTGCAGAATTATCTTATTTGGCGCTATTATAAAGGTAGGGTTGGGAATTACACCATGTAATGGCTTCATCTACTCCCAGAAAGTCTATTTTATTATAAACATACTTCAAAATATCAAGAATTACTCTAGTCTTCAAAATCTCAACCAGAAGAGCAAACCACTCTCAACCCTATCACCTACCCACCCACCAAAGAGCAAAGTAGCCCTGTCATCTCCTGATTGTACTTATGGCAAAACTCATCCATGCCGAGGATTCCTCCATTTAACTCAAAGCAATAAGGTGAGGGTGGGGCTTGAGACTCTGCATTCCTAATAAGCTCCCAGCTGATCCCGATGCTGCCGGCCCAAATTCCACACTTTGGAATTTTAAAAGGAAAATATAAATATCTAATAAACCGTTTTTCAGAACAGGCTTTACAACAGACACTGAGAAATACAAAATGAGGGCAGGGAGGGCAAGGGTTGAAAAATATCCTACTGGGTACTATGCACACTACCTGGGTGACAGGTTCAATCGTACTCCAAACCTCAGCATCATGCAAGATACCTTCGTAACCAGCCTGCAAATGTGCCCCATGAACCTATCCTAAAAATGTCTTCATGTTCATTTTAATTATCAGGGTACAGCATATTTGTGTTCTCACTTTTTAAAAAATGTGTTTTAGCAAAAGTAAATATGCATTTTTTTAATAGTCTTCATTTAACACTGTGATGTTGCTGTATGCAGTTCTAGGTCTAAATTCAGATTATTCCAGTACTTGGTTTTGAAATAACTGAAAACGGGCTTCAATGATATGCATAGATAGCAAATGAAAGAAGTACTTCATGGCCTATGCCTACAAATAGTGAAAATCATTTTCAGCCTCATTCACCAATTTTACAAAGGTCTTTGTTAAAATTCAGCTAATAATTTCCATTTTTCCTGATGTCAATCAGTTCTTCTTACAAAACAATTAGAAGCTTTTATCTTTTCACATTACTAACAAACTAGTTTATTTTAGCAGATTTTTTATAAGGTTAGCATATCCTGTTTCCAAGTTTTTGAAGTAAACAGATATGTTAGTTTTTATAGATGGCCTGCTTACGTCATTTTCAGCCTCAAAATCATATAACTCCGGAGACACTTTCACTCTCCATTTTCAGTATACTCTCCCCAAAGCATGAGTTTATTTTAAAAGGCTGTTGTTCTTGCTGTTACAACATACCCTTTGCCTTGAAAAGACAAGTGTATTTATTTTTTCCAGATATCTTTTGGGTACATTTTACTGACAGCACTTTCATCACAAAAAAGGTCAGCAAACCTGGAACATTTTCTATTTATATAAGAAACATTCATGACATGTTTAAGTTTGATAACTCTTTTAAATCCTTTGCCACAGGAAACCCTTTTTGCCTCATCTGGTATTAATTGTGAGACAAGCTAGATTTCTCATCCTCATTTATTCTACTTCTAACTAGGGAGCTATCATTTGCTTTTCTCCCCATTTTTTTCTGAAAAATACACACACATACACCACACACACATGCACACAAACACACACCACCACCACCACCATATATATACATACACACATACAGTTGAAATACATATCACTTCTGCTAGCATAATTTTAATCCGGCAGTGTGCTGTTACATTAACAATCAACTCTTTGAAAAGAAGAAAAGGCCTTGATTTGTAGCATTTGCCAACTTCCATGGTCAAAATATTCCCACCATGGTCAATTACAAGCTACTAACATGATGTCACTGATCCAGAGTTGGGGAGATATACACAGCAGCACACCATTATATTATATAACATGCCCTTGATGCAGATATAATAGATGTAAATGACCTCAAGCGTACATAATAGAAAAATGTAATAAAATAATTAGGAAGTGATTAGAAGTTTTAAGAATGTATTACTTGTGTTTTTAAAATAATTGTGAATTTATATAATTTGATTTTTAATAACTATGTTTATCAATCAGCTCACAAAAATCCTTAAAATGTAGTAATATATTCTCATGACCCAGCTGAGCCAACTACATATGTCACTTTGACCTTATTTTGCTAAAATAGCAGAGGCATGTGTGTCTGCATATGTCAGAGAGCATTACAAACAATGCTTACTTCTGAAGAAAATATTTTTAGACACATTTTTTAATGACTTTTTTTAATACAATGAGTTTTTGAGATAAAATGCTTTTCTTAAAAGAATAAGTCAGTCAAACTCTGATAAACATGTTGATAATTTGTTTGAAATTTACCAGATATTTCTGTACATTTTCAGAACAATCAATATCTTTTTAATACTAACTTCCAAGCTACAAATGAGCATATCTTTCCATGTATTCACATTTTCTCTTTATCTCTCAATAAAGTTTTATGCTGGTCCTTTTAAAGTATATTGCTGGATAATACATAATTCTGGTTGCCATGGCAAATAGAATGTATTTTTCCCAGATATTTCCAGATTGTGTGTTTATCTTATATATAAATGTTATTGCTTTTTTGTTTTGTTTTGTTTTGTGATGGCATCTTGCTCTGTTGCCCAGGCTGGAGTGCAATGGCACGATCTTCCACCCCCCAGGTTCAAGGAATTCTCCTGCCTCAGCCTCCTGAGTAGCTGGGACTATGGGTGCATGCTACCATGCCCAGCCAATTTTTGTATTTTTAGTAGAGACAGCGTTTCACCATGTTGGTCAGGCTGGTCTCGAACTCCTGACCTCATGATCCACCTGCCTCAGCCTCCCAAAGGGCTAGGATTACAGGCATGAGCCACCACACTTGGCCTATTGCTTTAAAGAATATATTATATGTTAACAACTTACTGGAAGATATTCTTTGGCTTTTATAGTGTGTCGCAGGGCTAGAGAGACTCAAGCATCTCCAGAGTCAGATGGCTCAGGTTGGATCCTGGCTCCATGCCTCACCAGTCACTGCCTTCTTCACCTTTCTGGAACTTAATTTCCTTTTCTATAAAATAGAAACAATAATAAATGGACCTCACAGGATTCTTGTGAGGGTGAATGAGATCATGCCTATGATGCACTTAGCAGAGAGCCTGGGAGGCAGGAAGCACTGGCATATACAAGTAATTTTCTATTGTTGAGCCTCTTGGGTTTTCATGTAGATTATCGCATCTGTAAATTTTATAATCCTTCTTAACAACATTGATCTCTCTTCTCTCTCTCTCTCTCTCTCTCTCTCTCAGCCAAGATTAGTGGGTTCTTTTTCTTTTCCTGTTGAACCGAAGTGGCAAAAATTTGGAATAGTGTTAAATAATAATCATGTTATTGACTCCCAAGCCTTATGCCTGTCACTTTATTAGATAATGCTTTACCCTTTCCCTGTGAAGCATGATGACCATCATCATTTTAAGAAAGGTATTCCGATACTATTTGCTTTAAAAGATTTTTTATTTTCCTTATTTACTAAGATTTTTTCAAGGAATAAGTAGAAGGTAGAAAAATTTCCAGAATCCATCAAGTGTAAGTTTTTTTCTTTTGACTATTGATGGGATGAATTATTATAAAATGCTTTATGGTTGTTTACCATTTAGTTACACAAATATTACTTGAGCATATCCTACTTGTAAAAATGTTAAACAACACAGAACTAGATAGAAAAGATAAAAGTTCTAGAGCTAAGATGGTCGACTAGATGCAGCCAAGAAGAGCATCTCCCACTGAGAGACCAGACTGTCAAGAAGACTGGCCCACTCCGTTAAATAGGTGAGGAGTGGCCCACTCTTACCATGGACCTCTAGAATCCTAACTACAGGAGATCCCACCATGTCCACAGACATTTGAACTTGCAGGGAGAGATGATTGGAGAGGTGGCAGGGATGGAACTCCTGCCTAGGTGGAGCCCAGAGAATTTGGCATGGGAACAGCTGCAGTGGAGTATGGCCAGGGATGACCCAATGCTCACCACACTCCTCTAATGGGCTCTGCCCTTTATTGGCTGTTGGACCTGGGAAGAGTAGGGCTATCTTGCCCATAGGACTGGGCCAGTCTGGTCTGAGCACCTCCTTGTCTACTGGCCTGTCCTGGGATCCCTACCTGGCCACGCCTGCTTGCAGCATAGCCTTGGTTGCCCAACCTGGGCACTTCCTGGCAGCCACCGCCATAGCTCCTTCATCAGCAGATTCTGACTAACCACTGGAGAACATCTCCTCTGACAGGCGCCCACCAGCATGCACTTGCCCATAGCCTCCCCTCACCACTTTGCTGGTGTGCACTTGTCCACAGCATCCTGCCACTGCTTTTCCAGTGTGTACGTGCATGTGGAACTCGCCACTGCTGGCCCACCACCACTGGCATACCTGTGTGTGAACCCTGCCATACTGTCACCACCATTGCATGTGCAGACATGTGGACCCTACCACACTGTCACCCCACCAACACTAGTATGCACACATGCACAGACCCCAATGCACTGCTGCTACTGGTGTGTGCACATGCAAGCACAGATCCCACTGTTACTGTCCCAGCAAAGTGCTTCTGCTGGTGTTCCTGATCACTGTTGTTGCCAATAGACCAAGAATATCTCAGTCCCTCCAGTGCAGTAGGTTTATAACCCCGAGGGCCCAGAGAATAAAGCGATGGGCCTGGACCTAGTCCCAGGTGTTAGAGCATACACCTCAGGAGTGCTGAGCTGAGTCTTAGCCCCCTAAAATCATCTAGAAATGAAGCCAGCTGACTGAACCCAACTTATATCACAGTCAAACCCTCAAGGGCATCAAATAATATAAAAGCAAAAAGCCCCATCCAAAGGATAGGCAGTGGAAAACAGACAAAACAAGGGTTACTATTCTAATTTCAGACAAAGCAGACTTTAAGCCGACAATTATCAAAAAAGATGAAGGGCACTGCATGATGGTAAAGGGTTCAATTCAGTAAGAAGACCTAACTATCCTAAATATATATGCACCCAACACAGGAGCACCCAGATTCATAAAGGAAGTTCTTAGATACCTATGAAGAGACTTAGATAACCACACAATAACAGTGAAAGACTTCAACACCTCACTGACGGTATTAGACAAATCATTGAGGTAAGAAACTAGCAGATATATTTGGGGCCTGAACTTAAGGTTTGACCAAATAGGCCTAACAGACATCTACAGAACTCTCCACCCCAAAACAACAGAATATACATTATTTTCAACTGCACACAGCACATACTCCAAAACTGACTGCACAATCAGCCATACAACAATCTTCATACCAAACACACTCCTCAACCACAGTGCGGTAAAAACAGAAACCAATCCTAAGAAGATCTCTTAAAACCACACAATTACATGGAAATTAAACAACCTGCTCCTCAATGAGTTTTGCGTAAACAATAAAATAAAGGCAGAAATAAATTCTTTGAAATTAATGAAAACAAAGTTACAACACACCAGAATCGCTGGGCCATAGCTAAAACAGTGTTAACAGGAAAGTTTATAGCACTGAACACCAACACCAAAAAGTTAGAAAGATCTCAAATTAACAACACCACAGCCAGAGGAACTAGAAAAACATGAGCAAACCAACCCCATCTAACAGAAAGAAGGAAATAACCAAAATCAGAAATGAACAAATAAAATTGACATGTGAAAAATCATACAAAAGATTAATCAAACCAAAAGTTGGTTTTTTGAAAGAATAGACCACTAGCTAGACTAATAAAGAAAAAAAGAGAAGACCCAAATAAACACAATAAGAAATGAGAAAGAAAACATTACCATCAATCCCACAGGAAAACAAAACAAAAAAAAAAACCCCTCAGACTATTATGAATATCTCTATGCACATAAACTATAAAATCTAGAATAAATAGATAAACATACAGTCTCCCCAAATTAAACCAGGAAGAACTGAAACTATGAATAGACAAATAATGAGTTCTAATATTGAATCAGTAATAAAAAGCCTACCAACCAGAAAAAGCCCTGGACCAGATGGATTTGCAGCCAAATTCTACCAGATGTATAAAGAAAAACTGGTGCCAATCCTACTGAAACTATTTCCAAAAAAAATCAAGGAGGATGGACTCTTCCCTAACTCATTCTATGAGGCCAGCATCATTCTGATATTAAAACCTGATAAAGACACGATGAAAAAGGAAAAGTATAGGTGAATATTTTTGATGAACATAGATGCAGAAATCCTTAACAAAATATTGGGAAGCCAAATCCAGCAGCACATCAAAAAGCTAATCCACTACAATCAAATAGGCTTTATTTGTGGGATACAAGGTTGGTTGAACATATATATGCAAATCAATAAATGTGACTCATCACATAAACTGAACTAAAAACAAAAATCACATGATATCTCAATAGATGCAGAAAAGGCTTTCAATAAAATTCCACAGCCCTTAAGGTTAAAAATTTTTAACAAACTAGGCATCAAGGAACATATTGCAATATAATAAGAACCATCCATGAGAAATTTACAGTCAACATCATACTGAATAGACAAAAGCTGGAAGCATTCCCCTTGAGAACTGGAACAAGACAAAAAATGCCTTCTTTCACCACTCCTATTTAACATAGTATTGAAAGTCCTAGTTACAGCAATGAGGCAAGAGAGACAAAGAAAACACAACCAAATAGAAAAAGAGAAAGTGAAACTATCTCTCTTCGAAGATGATACAATTTTATGCCTAGAAAATCCCATAGTCTCTGCCCAAAGGCTCCTAGATCTGATAAGCAGCTTCAGCAAAGTTTCAGGATATAAAATCTATGTATAAAAAATCAGTAGCATTTCTACACACGAATAACATCCAAGCTGAGACCCAAATCAAGAATGCAATATCATTCACAATAGCTGCAAAAGAATAAAATACCTAGGAATATAGCTAACCAGGGAGGTGAAAGATCTCTACAGTGAGAACTACAAAACACAACTGAAAGAAATCGCAGATGACACAAACAAGTGGAAAGACATTCCATGCTCATGGATAGGAAGAATCAGTATTGTTAAAATGGCCATACTGCCCAAAGCAATTTACAGATTTAATGCTATTCTATCAAACTACCAACAACATTTTACATAGAATTAGGAAAAAAAAAACTGTTCTAAAATTCATATGGAACCAAAAAATACCCTGAATAACCAAAGCAATCCTAAGCAAAAAAAAAAAAAAAAAAAAAAAAAAAAAAAAAAAAAAAAAAGAAAAAAGAGAAAAAAAGAAGAGGAGGG
>CAUYLG010074314.1:0-25214 GCA_963573385.1 Cacajao melanocephalus
GATATATATACACTATATATATATTATACATATACACACACATATATATACACACATATATATACACAATATATATTATATATATACACTATATATATAATATATATATACACAATATATAATATATATACTATATATATATTATATATATACACACTATATATATATATATATATACACAATATATATATACACACAATATATATATATACACCACAGTTTCTTTGGTATTTTTTTCTGGTTATTTTCAATCCATAGTTGGTTGAATCTGCAGATTCAGACTCCATGGATATGATACGGAGGGTTAACAATACAGCACTTTTGGCAGAAACCTGCATGCAATGACTGGAGAGTACTGAGTTCAAACTTCCTGTATTCTCATTTTCCATTCAAATATTGAAGAAGAATTCATGAACAGAAAGTATCAATACATTTTTATTTTTCCATTACAGGCTATGCTAATTTTCAAAGAGATTTAGCATGCTGGGTAATGGCAATGCCTAACAGGGAAATTTACTAGAAAGACAAAAAGACTGTTCTGGACAAATTTGTCTTAATGTTTGTTTTTAGACCCTTCAGTCACTTCAGTGATACAGCAACAATTCTGAATATAAAGGCTTTTATGTAGCTTTTGTACTATGTTTGATTCTGTAGGTTTAAACGTATTTAAATTTAATATTTTGAGAAGGAGTCTCACTCTGTTGCCCAGGCTGGAGTGCTGCAGCCAATCTTGGCTCACTGCAACCTCCGCCTCCTGGGCTCAAGCTATTCTCCTGCCTCAGTTTCCTGAGTAGCTGGGATTACAGGCACCCACCACCATGCTTGGCTAATTTTTGTATTTTTTAGTAGAAATGGGGTTTCACCATGTTGGTCAGGCTGGTTTCAAACTCCTGACCTCATGATCCACCTACCTCATCCTCCCAAACTGCTGGGATTACAGGCGTTGAGCCACCACGCCCAGCCTTCCTCATTTATTTTTACAATATAAATTAGACTGTAAGACATAGAACACTGAAGTAGACAGTATTGACTTTTCTACTGCAGGACATTTTCTTCTAGAAAGAGCACTTTCTTCTAGGAAGAGAATATTGTAGGGCATTTCATGCTCTTTATCCATACTCCTTCTTTCTCCCCCTTCATCCCTTCCTCACACCCCGCCCCATTTCTATTATGTTGTACTAGTTGCAGCTGTCAAGCACAAGCCCTCCTCTGTAGGCACGGGGTGGCCACATGGCCCAGACTGGGTCGATCATTACTTCTTCTTTTGGCCACTGTGTTTGATCAAGGAAGGGCACGTGGACAAAACAAGTCAATAAGAGCTCTTTGTAGGGATTGTGCTGACTAGAGCTGGGTCAAGGCTGTCAGGGTTCAATACACACTGGCTGCAGGCATATTCCAATCTCATCAGAACAGTGAATCTGGGGAGTCTTTTGGTACCAGTGACCCTTGTTTGCATATGAGCTTTCTAATGTTATTGATGACTGATTATGTGAACCAATAAATTTCCTATCACTGTTCAAGTTTTGTTTTGATTCCTGAAAACTGAAAGAGCTTCTATTAGACTGTTGGAGACCTTAGATTTCAACACAAATCTCTCTGTGCTTTCTGGAAGGTTGGTCTAGAAAAGCCCAAGATCACTTCCATTTTATTTCATTTTTTTGCTCTTTAAGTCTCACATTTAAGGATCATTGTGTGTGGTTTTTTTTCTATTTTTTACCTTCATATTTTAGATTAAAATTGTTTTAGCATAATTCTGGACTAAGGTTCAGTATTTGTCCATGACAGAAAAAGCAAAGCTGAATGAGACTTTTAAAGTATGGAATGAGTCTTCTTCACCATGAACACTTTCCTAGATTCAAAGTTCAAAAGCAGCTGGCAAGTAAGTGTCATTTTCTCCTTTTACACATGAAGAATCTGTTGTTCAGGGGCCCTCTTTTTAGTATTTTAAACTCTGAGGTTCATCTGTGTTCAAAGTAATTATCTGAAATAATCTCCCTAATTCACTCATCAGTGTTAACATTAAAATATAAGCTAGAGAGGAAAGTGATGTAAATGGGCATGCTGCATATTTATAGATACATACATTCATGTTAACACTTGTAGCATAGTTTTAGTTACTATTCTTTAAATAACACTTATAACACTTATCTGTATTTAATTACATATTTATATAAAAATATATTTATAAAAAGGATTAATGCAAGATGTTCTCCTCTATAAAAAAATATGGAGATTATTCCAGAACACTTTGTTTTATTCTTGATCTGATTTTATTACAAGACTTGAAGAAAAACATTAATTGATAATTTGCTGTCCTCAATATGTGAATATAAATATTCCCTCACTGTCTGAGTGCCTCTGTAGATGCAAGACAGAGTTGAAGAGAAAGGACGGATGGGGTGACCAGTTGTTTCAAAAAGAATACAACAAAGGAGACTAATGGTGCATATCATTATATGTAATAATATTAATAATAAGAGACAATGCTATTGGCTGTAATTTTTCCCAGGGCAAAGAACTTCTGAGAAAAACATTTTGAAATACTTAACATTTTGAACTGCAATGATAGGTAAAGAAGTTTGCAAAAATCAAATTCGCTCTTTTCAGGTTGTTATTTAAACACATAATTTTAGAGTTTAATACATCCTTTGGGATCAAAAGAATCATTAAGAAACCATTTATCTACAAGAAATATCAGCAAGAAAGAACTGAATCCAAATGGTTATAAAGTTTTGTTTTAGGAAATATTCAGTGATAAAGTATATCCAGTTTTAAATGAGAGTTGCAAATAGGCAGTGCAGCTATTTCACCTTAATTTAGTAAACATTTCCTTCTTGAAACTGAAACAAGATGTGAATTTCCAAAAATGTGGGAATTTCCTCCAAGATGTGAATTTCCAAAAAGCTGCCTTTAACTTAACATAAATCTAGTAAGCCTCACACAAAATATAGGCTTGTTTAAAAAAAAAATTTAAGCAATGCGAAATCAGGCAAAATGAGAAGACTCTAGTTTACTTCCCCTCCCCCTGCATTGGATAAGAGTAAGTACCCAAGAATATAATAAAGTGTATTTACTTGAAGCATAAAGCTGTTGAGAATAATACCGATGGCTTTTTGGAATAACCAGCCCAAATATATAGATTTGGAGGGCAGTATCTTAACAATCAAAATATCTTTGCCATGATCAGGAAACATTTTCAGTTCTATTGTCTGATACTGCATTAAGGTAACTAACAGTTTGTTCTTCTAAACTTTAAATCTTACCCTAGAGAGGTCTGAAGACATCTTCCTTCTGGTAGTGAATCCACAGTAGCTGCTCCTTCTCTATTCTCATCCCATGGTCTCCAAGGCAATTGACACAACCCCTGGGCTTCAGAGGAGGAGTAGGTGAATAAAGAAGAAAGAAAATTTTAATCACTTGTTTACAGTGATGGGGTCAGGGATGGACCCTTGATCCATGTCTAGCCAACCAGGGCCAAGGAGAGTCAATTCTGGAACTACTATTCACATTATCCAGGAAGCAGTTTTCTCTCATGGGAGCCCACAGGTGGAAGCTGATAATGGAAATGTGTCTGAAGTTAGTCTGTCCCTATATTATTCAGGTACTCAAGCCAATATATAGTTTCTTTTTGAAATTTAGTTAGAAGTTTGAGTTTATTTTCTATTGAGTGCAGCAGAGTTCTTGATACATGAGATGAGAATAAAGATGAACTGGAGAACTTGTAAATATTACAGATTCTCAAACCCCCCCCCGCCAGACCAATTGAAATAGTATCTCTGATAGGGTCCTAGGATTTCATATTTTAACAAGAGTTCTCAGTGGTTTCTATAATCATGATAGTTTAGAAATACCTTCTCAGGGAATTCCTTCGGACTAGCCGTAGAATCTTACTCTATTTAGTGATGAAAAGTACATACTTTAGAGCTGACAAAAGTGGTTTCAAGGCCCAGGTGTTTACATATGAATTGGGTGATTTATGGCAAGGTACACAACTGCCCTGGTTTCTGTTTCTTCACCAGTAAACTTGCAGTAATAATATTTTACACATAGCAATGTTTTCTGTCGTAGATGAGATATGTGCTGAGTATCCCTTATCTGAAATGCCTGGGATCAGAAATGTTTCAGATTTCAGATGTTTTTTTATATTGGAATATTTTCATTATACTTACTAGCTGAACATTCTTAATCCAAAAATCCAAAATCCTAAATGCTCAGACTTACATTTTCTTTGAGCATTATGTTGGCATTAAGAAATTTTTAGGTTTTGGAGCATTTCCAATTTTGGATTTTCAGATTAAGGATGTTCAACTTGTAATTGACACAGAATCTTGCACATATTGATATTCAATTTTATTAGTGTTTGTTATTTATTTGTTTAGCAGAGTAAATCAAGCTTCTCTGAAACATTGGAAAAACAGTTCAAATTGAAGACACTGTAGTCAGAGTTCCTATTGAAAATAAATTAGAATTGAAAAGTTTGCTACAGCCAACATGGTTAAACATGTTAATTATATTATTTTTATCAAATAATTGACATTAGACTATATATGGTACATTATTTCTTAAAAAGGATGCAACAACAAATTGAATTCAACAAATTGATTCATTCATTCTTTCAGTTTGACCATCATGTGCAAAGTCATACTGAAAATGCCTTCAGTGTACAAAGTACAATTAGGAAGGCCAAATATTTAGTCTAAAATTAATCACCTTTTGTAACTTTGTGCCCAAGGAGCATTCTATTTTGACCCAAGAGAATCTACAGGAAGAAGAAATACCTTTACTTGCTGTAAAGTCTAGTCTAGAGGTCTTCCCTCTCATTTAGATATATAAATGTTACAGGAGAATGCCAGGATAAAGTTTTCATTTACTAGTACCATGGGGTAAGTAAGCACTATATTCTACCAGCTGGCCACAGAATTCTTTCCATAGTGGAAATTTTTGGGGCAGAAAAAATTCTTAATTAGATGCTTGGGTTAGAAAGTGAGAGCCTAATGCTCTGGGTGTTAGTAATAGGCCAAACAACAAAACAGGTAGTGAAGCTTCCCCGAGGGAAAGAATGAGAGGAATTTTAACTTTTGAAATATTCTATAAGGAATAGAACATAACAGAGACACAATGAAAGGATGGGAAAGAAAGGAGTCTGAGACATTTTGTAAGGTCAGGGGTTACATGGTTTCAGGGTGTGTAGAATTTTCCTTCTGAAAAACTGACTTAAGGACATTTTAAAATAGGAATGTTTTTGGGAGGCCAAGACAGGCGGATCACAAGGTGAAGAGATCAAGACCATCTTGGCCAACATAGTGAAACCCCGTCTCTACTAAAAATACAGATATTAGCTGGACGTGGTGGTGCACTCTGTAGCTGCTTGGGAGGCTGATGCAGGAGAATAGCTTGAACCTGGGAGGTAGAGGTTGCAGTGAGCCGAGATTGCGCCACTGCACTCTTGCCTGGTGATGGCATGAGACTTCATCTCAAAAAAAAAAAAAAACAAAAAACAAAAAACCAACCAAGGTATATCATTGCTGTAATTGATGGAAAACCCTCCTAGGCCTTCTCTTATCTTCCTGTCATCAACCACATCTTCACTAAAGTCTGCTACTTTTGCTTCTATTTTGTTGTTGTTTGTTTTGATGAGGAAATGGTTACATCAGAAAGATACCCAACAGAATCTGGATGCCCAAAAACAAGACCCTGAGATCTCATTTCCCACTCTGCCCTTTTCGAAGTTTACAGTAATCTCAGTGTGGACCTTGAACCCTCATCAGATGTAGAATTGCTGTTAGAATCCCCTCCAGTGCAGGTTCCTCCTCAGTCTCGTATTTTTAGATCACAAAAGATATGTAGATGGCAATTTTCTAGGTACATGTATTAATAATACAGGTTGAATGTCTCTTATTTGGAATACTTGGGCCCAGAAGTGTTTTCAATTTTGGATTACTTTTGATTTGGGGGTATTTTCATTATACTGGTAATGCATCCCAAATCTGTACAACTAAAATCTGCAGTGCTCCAATGAGTACTCCTTTGAGTATCATGACAGTGCTCAAAGATACTTTTACTAGCCTCTTTGAATTTGACTTTTGTCTCTTTTTTATTGTTTTGGAATTAATGGTATTGTGTGGATTGAGCTCTACAATACAGGGCAGGGTGAGAAGTATCATCTCAGGGTCTTATTTCTGGGCAGCCAGATTCTGTTGGGTGTCTTATTGATGTAACTATTTCCTCATTAAAAATGAAAAACAATAATAAAAAAGTGAAAGTAGTAGACATTGCTGGAGATTGGATTGAAGACAGGAAAATAAAGGTCCAGGAGGGTTTTACATTAATTGTAGAAATGCAAACATTTCTAATTAAAAATATCCTTGAGTCATTTTGTCAGAAGGAAAACTCCACAGACCCTGAAACCCAGCATATTAGTTTCCTGTGGCTAATTACCACGAATGCAGTGCCTTAAAACAACAGAAAATTATTCTCCCACAGTTCTAGAAGCCAGAGTCTAAAATCTGGGATGAAATAAGGTGTCACCTGGAGTACCCTCCCTCCAGAAGCTCCAGGGTAGGATCCTCCCCTTGCCTTTTCAAGCTCCTGGTGGCTGCCAACATTCATTAGCATGTGACTGCATCACTACCAGTTCTGCCTCCATGGTCACACTCCCTCCTGTTCTGTGTCTGTGTTGAATATGTCTCTGCCTCTCTCATAAAGACACTCATGATTATATTTAGGGTCCATTCAGAGAATCCAAGGTAATCTCCAAATTCAAAATCCTTAATCATATGGGCAAAGACTTTTTCCATTCCAGGCAAGGTCAAATTGCAAGTTCCAGGTATTAGGACTTGAAATCTTTGGGTGCCAGTTATTCAACCTGTTAACACTTGGCCTCTGTTTCTCTATCCTCCTGAATGAGGATATGGAGTAACCTCCTGGTTTGGGTCCTGAAGAGTTCTATTTCCTACTCTAAACGAGGCCAACCTTCCCTCTCATGCAACATTCCCTGGAGTGTTTATTTATTGCGCCTAGCCCAAAGGTATTTTCCTGAAGCCATGCTGCTAGTTATTCTAAACATTTATGGCGTAAATGAATCTGTCTTAAAAATTGCCCTGTCAGAAAAATCACTGCAATTTTAGAGTTTGTTTTAAAATCCAGTTACCCTTCTAGTAACTTCCTCATTTTTCTTTTCTTCATAGGAAAACTCCAAAAGAAATATTCACAGTGTTTACTTTATAACTTCCCAGTGCATCTTTAATCTTCCCTAATCTGGCTTTCATCCCCATTCCTTTACTGAAACCGTTTCGCTACTCTTGATTTGGTCATCAATACCTAGTAGGACCATATAAATTATCATTGAAAGGAGATTCTTTTGAAAGTGAAAGTAGATACTACCTGCTACTAACTAACTACGTTAACTACACCAGGGCATGAGGCACACCAGGACTAGCCCAGGAGAGCCAGGCGGTGTGGTGTAGTTACCTAGCAATGATCTTCATGCTGACCGATTCAATCCACATTATTTTGTCTTGTCCAGTGTTTTACCAACTTTTCAACGCAGTTAAACTCTCATTCCTTCTCTAGAACTCTTTCCACTCTTCTTCTGCCATACTAATGCCTTTTTCCTGTTATAGGAAAATCCTGTTTTTTTCCTGTTGTTGGCCATTCTTTCCAAGCATGTTCATCTGATTACTCCTACTCTACCTAATATCTATATTCTGCATTTGCCTAGGGCTTAGTTCCAGGCCTAAATCTCTCTTTATCATATACATTCCTGTGGCTTTAGATGCCATATGCTGGCAATTTCTAAATTTGTCTCCAGTACAGACCTTTCTTATATGTTCCAGATTTAAATATTCAATGGCATTTTGACATCTCCTCTTGAATATATTTTAAAATTATACTCTTTTCCTCTTACACATGCCCAAACTGTTTCTCTCCAAATAGACTGCATCACAGAAAATGTTTCTATCAACTTAAAAGGCTGTTCACCAGAAACTCACTCCCATCCAATCCATCTGCAAGTATGTTTGTTTCTACCTTCAAAACACATTTCAAATATACACATTTCACATGTACCTATCCATTTCATGTCCATCTCTTCACCACCATTGAATCAACCATCCCATACTTCCTGATAGCTTTCATTTTCCTTTTTTTTGCCACTTGGAATTTATTTTCCTCACAAGGTCCAGATTTTTAATGTAGGCATATAAAATGATACATATTTTCATAAATATTACATTCATAAAACTTGTATTTAGTTTAAATCTTGGTGCCCTGTGACTTCACAACCATTGACTCAAAGGTTTCAATGACTTAGGAAATGAAGATACTGATATAATAGTCACATAACAAAGATTTACAAAATATGACATAGAAGAATTTTCACTAGACCTGAGAAGTAGGCATAAAATGTTTATTGGACAATATGTGGTACATCAGAGGGAAGACGTGTGTAAGGAGAAATAAAAATACTAAGAGGTTAGGTTGAAGGGTCCTAATGCTCTTTATGGGGGGAAACTCTAGGAGAGAGAGATCAGGGATGATAGGAACTGTAGACAGGCAGGGAGAGAAACCCAAACCAGAAGTCATTGATCCATTGTATTTTATAGAATTCTTGTATAGGAATATCCCAGAAAGCTAGCTACTGCTACAAAGGAAAATGGTGGCTTGGTGTACTTGGCAGGGAGCATGCTACAGTAGCACCTACCTGTGACAATCAAGGAATCCAGTGATTTAGGCACACTCTGAGTGGGGATGTAGGAGATATCTGAGCTAAGAGTCCTAGGATTTGCCATAGGATAGTCATAGGTGAAGCTAACCCTTAAACAAGAGATTGCATAGTAGACAACTTAGGTGGGGACCAAGTGGAGGACAAAGGTGAGACACAGATATTTAATGGCTCTACACAGAACAGAGATGGGGCCAGGCAAGTGAAGGAGATCATGAGATGCTCCCACACCGAGAGAAAAGATGCTCAGTGTTGTAAGATGTGCCCAGAAGCCACTTTAACAAGGATTGTTTAAAAGAAGGGCCTCAGCAATAAGAAATGCAGATGTGACAGAGAGCTAGAACTCTGAACATCATGACTTTATCACAAAGAGGCTAAGCAGAAAGAGACTGCCTTAGATAAAAAAGAAACTATAGGCTCCTTTCATTGGCAAGATTGAGATTTATCTTCGTACCTAGCAAGAGCTGGGAATCATGGGCAAGATATAAGACATTACAGACAATAAAAAATGTTACATGATTTTGCACATGTGAGGTAGTATAATATGTACAATTTTTAAAAATCCTGATACACATAAATTAGATGTTAACCTTCTTCTTCTTAGTGCCCCCAAATGACTCCTGTTTCCTTTGGAATATGAACAATAACATGTATTGCAAGGTACAGCATGATCTGGACCAATCCTAACTCTTTAACCTCTTTGACTCCATTTCTTCCTCTTGCTCAATGAAACGCAAATTCACTACCTGTCTGTTCTTTGCATAAGCCAAGCTTGTTCTCAACCCAGGAACATGTTTGTGCTTTTTCCTTTCTCTGGAAGGAATGTTGCATCATCCCAATATTCATATGGACGACTCCTCTGTGTCCTCTGGTTTCAGTTTGAATGCCACCAGTATGAGGAAGTCTTGCCTAATCTGAAGTGGATCCATTCTTCATGGATGGTGAATAACCTCAAAAGATACTATATTTTTATATTACAACCTTAATTGATAGCACTTGTTACAATTATAATTATTGTACTGATTTGTTCATTTGTTTTTTGTCTCCAAAAGTAAATTATAAATTCCATGTGAGCAAGGGTCATATCTATATTGATCACTGTTGTTTTCCCAATATTAGCTCAGTTATTGGTACACAGTAAATATTCAACAAACATTTGTGAATGAGAAAATTAAGCTTTCATGCTCAATGGTTTCTTATTACTAACAGAATTACATATCTTGGATCATCATTACAAGACCTCTATTGATTATACAAATGAGCTTCCCACTTTTTTTCTCATAAACCATACACTTCTTCAAATAATAATAAAAACCCTGAAATACTTTAGTTTCTACATGTCTATAAATTATAACCTTTGTATTTTTTTGCTCATATAGTTTTTTTAATCTGAATTGCCCATTTCCATCTCTAAAATTTTACTTTTATTTATCATTTAAAGCCCTTCTCAACACCATGTTCCCTATGAGGCTTTTATTAAATTTAATTTGATGCTCTGCATGCTGATGAAATTTTCTCTTTACCTGACTAAAGGTATCTGATTGTCTCATTTGAGCTATGGTCATATATATACACATACCTGTAGTGTATAAATGTAGAAGATGTACACTTTCATCCTTTGGTTCACTGGAACTGTTAGCATTGTGCCTTGTATGTGAAAAAAATGAACGAAAAATACTTATTTTTGGAAATACTGAAGAAAGGTAAAACTATTTTATAATAACACCATCCTTTGGAAATCTGCCTTTTTCATCTGCATACATGCTGGAAATTATACCTATAAAGTTAGAACTACACTCAAACCACAAAGTTGCTGAATTCCCATATGTATTTTTTAAAATGTATGAAAAGGTTCATAAATTCAAGCAAAAGACTGACAGAGACAGAAACAACAGAAATAGAATTCATTAGGCTTTTGCCAAGAACCAGGAATTTTAAGGGCTTTATATACATTGTCTAATTTAAGTTAAGCCCACACCATCCCTATGAAGTAAATGTTAGTTAGTTTTCTGAAACATCCTATTTGGGGAAGAAATAGGAATAATTCATGACAAATGAGTCACATTCACAAAACTGAAATGCCACCATTGTTAGGAAAGTTCCACACCAAAGAACAGTTTTCACTTGAATAAAAAGAAAAAAGTCGCTCAGGAAATCCACTATAGGCTCGAAGAATAGTACAAAAATTAAATACTTAAGAAATATTAAGATGGTGAAAAATTGTTCTACTAACGGGTATTTTATCAAACTTACATAAAGAAGAGTCAGAATAGATATTAGCAAAGACAGGGAAATTAAAGGATTGTTAATAATTTATAAAGAAGAATGTTAATTAAATCTGAAAAGACTCTGGGAAAAATTATTTCTGTTATTTATTTCAAGAAATCTTTTGAACTGCTAATGAGAACATTCCAATTATCTCAGGAATAATTGCCTAACTATTGCATCAAATTATGAATTTCTAAAGTTAAGGAGATGAGAGTGATTCTTTACAAAAAACACAAAATAATATAACAATATGAAAATAAGAAATTGGTAAATAAGAAATAGATTAAGCTTAGAGTTAGCTAAATAAAAGGTAAGATATAATTTAGACTTTTGTAAATAGAAAGTAGAATAAAACTTAAGTTTTTTTTAAAAAAAGCCCAGGATTCAATAATTATGACGATACCTGTAAACTTGCCTCTAACACAGCGTGTCCCAATTTCTTATTAAAATATCAATGGATTCAGAAAAAATGTATTAGAAAAGAAAGAAGGAGGAGGAGGAGGAGAAGAAATTATTATTAATATATAGGCCTGAAAAGCAAGCCTTCCCACACAATTCAGAAATGTTTATTTGTTTCCCTATCAGGCCAGTGAAACTTTAAGAAAAGCACAATGGATAAACCATCCGTGCCGTATTGCCAGTGATCTTATGCCAAATTAATTCTTAGTTTAGAGGCACAAAGTTCAGATGAACTCCAAATCTAGGCAGATATTCCGGCTGCCTCAAAAACGTCAGGCATTCAGTAATTCTTTCTTTCTTTCTCTACTCTCTCTTTCTGCATTTATTGGTTACTATAAACTGTCAGAACAGAACTAAACAGAAGTAGTAAGAAGGGAACTAATCATCCTGGGTTCATTTTTCATCTTTTCAACCTTGTAGGTAGACAAAGAGAAAGGAAGAGATCTGGCATTTATGAATTCTTGAGATTTGGTTCTTCTAAAATAATTCACTTGTGAATCAGAAAGCCAGGGAGAGGAAAGGAAAGACCTTCTTTAAGTTCCGCAGAGTTATACTAGATGAAAGCCAGTGAGATACTGGAAACTTTCTGGGATCTGTGTAACTGGCTATCTGACTGTGAATCAGAAGTCACAGAACACAGGAGTGGTAAATGGGCCAAGGGGAATCCAGTTGCACAGGGGCTTGGCACTCATTGATCTCAATAGAGTTTCCTTCATTTGAGAGTAAATGAACATATGACAATACTTGAAACTGAAGGAAACATAATAGGCTAAGGTAATGAGTCATAGCAGGCTTAGAGAACAATTATTTTACAAAACCAGGAGATTCTTTCATAGAAAACTATTTGGAATTTTTTATACTTATTTAGCTGCTATTTGAAAGGTCTAATCAGATATCTCCCATACATGCAGGCAAAGACAAGTTCTAGCAGTCTGGGGAAACTCTCCAATAAAGAGACATGGTTATTGACTGGAGTGAAAGCACACTGGGAGTGTGCATGAAAATGGAATAAGGATCCAAGGGGATGAGGCAGAGAACTGATAGCTCCTACCACAGCTTTTAATCAAAGGTCGTATTTATGCTATGGTTTGGATATCTGACCCTTCCAGATCTCATGGTGAAATCTGATCCCCAGTGTTGAAGGAGGGGCCTAATGGGAGGGTTTCAGTCATGGAGGTAGATTCCTCCTGAATGGTGTGGTGCAGTGCACATGATAATGAGTTAGTTCTTATTCTATTAGTTCCCAAGGGAACTCATTGCTTAAAGGAGTCTGGAACCTCCCACTTCTCTCTCTTGCTTCTCTTGCCATATGATCTCTGCACATGTGGATTTCTGTCATAAGCGAAAGCAGACAGGGCTCACCAGGAGCAGATGCTGGCACCACACTTTTGTACAGCCTGCAGAACCATGAGCTAATTAAACCTCTTCTCTTTATTAAATTAATCATCTCAGGTATTCCTTTACAGTAACACCGATAGAGTAAGAGAATGAATCCTAAGGATACAGATAGGCAAGGTTATGGTTGTGTGTGCAGTACAGCATTTACTGTAAATAACACGAAGAAAAAACTTTGTATCAAAACTTTATTTATTAAACAAAAAAATGCACCATTGGAATAACATTTCTATAAAAAATGAATATGAGACTGTTCTACAGTGATTACAAAACCCCCTTTTCCTTGTGTAGTAGTATACAAGATCGTGTGTAGAAACAGTCATTGTTTTAAACTGTAAGCAAGTTTCCTTTCTCGTAGAACAAGATTTACACTTAAATATTGCAAACACTAGTCTAATTTGGTTAACAATGCTAGAATCTGACAATTTAAAGAAATTTTTTGTAGGTTCAAGATACCTTTTTGTAAAAAAAAAGGTGTTTTGTAACAACAAAAAATTTCTTTTCTCACTAAGGCTAGTTAAAGCTGTAGTATACCCATTTCTACCAAATAAACTTATCACTAGCACACTAACAATCTGTTTAAGTTGCAAAGCCCTTTGAATGAGTAGCATTGATCACGAAATGCTTTCAGCATTATTTCTGGTTTGGCATTATCTTTGAATGACCCTTGAAAGGGAGAAGGTGGTGATGATGGAACTTCAGTGAAGGCTTTGCCTGGACTGGACATCTCTTCATACTCAGCAATGGACAATTCATTTCCAAAGTGGTCCCTCTGAGATATGGAACACTGCAGCTTTAACAGCCGTATCTAGATCCCAACCAGATCTCCCTTTTTATCATAAATTATCCAAAAAGAAGCCACTCTAAATAATAAATTAAATATTACTTATAAAAAGTACACCCCATACCCACCCACCCTTCCCCCAAACAAGCTGACAATTCACAAAGTTCAGAATTGTCAGATTTACCCTACAATAATAAAAAACAGCATTTCTCCTCCTCTCCAACATTCGTTTCTTGCATCTGAAAAATACACGTTCAGCACACAGTGAGATCCCTTGGCCCATGCCTTTGTGTTTATCACATCTTGTAGAGTTTTGCTCTTGCTCTTCTACCAACAAAATCATAGGATGACAATGTACAAAGGCTCTCTATTGAGAGCAAGAGAAAAAGTCCTTCAGAGAGTGCAACTGGAAGTCTGCCATGTGAACACTATGCAGTAGTGGCAACGAAGAGTCCAGATCAGTAGCAATATTCATTTACTGATATGGGTGTGGTATTTTGCCTCCTATAAAACCTCACTGACCAGGGAATAGGCATTTTTTTTTTCCAAATCAATGCTTTTTGGCAACAGGTATTTAATTAGCAAGATACATTGAGGCATGGGTACATATATTTTTCATTGGAATGGAATAGCATACAAAACACCTATCCTTGATTTTCCAAAGTATCCAATTTAATTTAAAACACTGGACTCAAATGAAAAGCTTTTCTGTACAATTCTAAAGTGATTTCTGAAAGTCACTAGAGAAATGCAAATTATGAGTAAAATGTTGCTTTGAACGTGATTTACAAAAGGAGAGAGAGTGTAGACGTGAGTGTATGATTGCTTTTGCATCTCCAGAAGGTTGTGAGCCCTGTATTGTATTTTGTTATGAGTAGGCAGAGACAGTAACCTCTGGCCTGCAGGACTGCCTGTGGTTGCATGGAGTGAGCTGAGTGAAAGGGAAAGTAACCCTGCTCCGCATCTATTTTAAAGTTCAGATGATTTTGTTTTCTTTGAACACACCTGAAACTAGACAATTTTTCTATTTTTCCTTCTCTCATTTACTAGAAAAGGACATTTCAAAACCATAAGAATTCTGGGATATAGTTTTATCTAAAACGGAAAGATGTTATCTTTAGGGGTAACCTTTTGTTGTAATTACAGTCCAGCTCCCATATCCGATATCCCATATTACATTTGGAGACAACCATAAGATAATTATTTAAACAAAGTTAATAGAAGTACTCAAAGGGTGGATAAGTATCAGCAATCATCTTCAAGCACAGACACCAACAGCTTCCAGAAATATCTGTACTTAAGAGATTCTTTATTGGAAAAGCCAATGAGTACCCAACTTTTTAGTTTCTGAACGTTGTCTGGAACATCACACCAATGCTGGATGTCTCTTTTTGTGTAGCTGGAACCAAGGCAGGGGACTGAACATACACCTAATTTTGAATAATCCTTATTTTGAAGAAACTAAGAATATATTCAACAAGAATCCTTAATAAATCTCCACTTACATCACTGGCTTGGTATTTTTTTCAGATCATTCGAGTGTGCATTTTATAATACCTGAATGCAAAGTTTCATTATTTAAGTATTCTTGAAGCTTATAAGCTTATATATCTGTTATTCAAAGAGGCAAGTATGACTACTTTCTTATTGGTGATAATTCACTACAAAATATTTAACTTTTGGCTAGAGCATCACCCAAATATTCTTTATACATTTGAACTATCTATTTGTTGTGAATTTAACAAATGCAGAAATTTCTGCAGAGGAAAGAAAATAGCTTTCTTATTAGGGTGAAATACAAAGAAAAATACCATTTTTTTTTTTTTTTGAGAAAAGGATCGTGCCTGACATTTCAGCACAATACAAGGTAGGCCTGAGAATGCTCTGCCAAGTATGATTTTCTTCCTTTACAAGGAGGGATGAGTTCTGGTGGCACAGCTGCTGGCTGTCTGTCAGGTATTACCCAGTGGGAATCAGAGTGATTTATGAGCTTAAAGAGTCCTGCATACCATGAACTAGGCATAGCAGGAGGAAATCAGAGGCAGCTCACAGTATTCACGGGTTTCTTCTTGTCAAGAGACTAGGAGACTGGGAAATTAATAAGTTACCTGAAAACTTGGGCAGGCAATTGGACACATATATGAATCATTTGAGGGTGAAGGGAACAGAGTTATACAAAAGTTGTGGTGAAGTCACTGTATATTAATACTACCAGGTAAATGATACTGGAGTTTTTGAGGATATTTGAATTGATTCTGTTACAGATTCAATGCATGGTGCTATCAGTGGCATTGCCAGTAACTAAGATAAATCATTTTATCTTAAATTAATGAAGAAAGTTTCAAGAGCATGCAGCAGAAATATAACTTCCACTGAAGGCAAATATTTTAATGAATTTTAAATGAATTTAAAAAAATTTTATTTCCTAAATAATTGTTTTTGACTAGAAGGATCTAAAAGTTTGTGAAAATGATAGGTTTTTTTTAAATTGTTCAACTACATTCTACAGATTGAAGGTGTGACTTAATCCCTAAAATCTGATACTTGCAACCCATTCCAAACTGAACACTCAAGATCACCCTCATGGGTGTCAAGTGCCCAAAGAGAATTTTCCATATTGGCTAGAATTAGAAAGGGGAGGCAGTTCTTAGGGCCTAGAGAATGTTGGGCTAGCCCAATGAATATTTTCATTTTTAAAGTAATGGATTATTTCTGAATAATTCAATAATATGTTAGGAAACACTTTATTCCAGGTCAGTAGAAGGTTGTCTACTTAAGTGCCCAGATGTTAAACAAAAATAATCTGTCCTGTAGGATAACATCACATAACTCTTCAGAAAGACTTCCAGAAAATCTGAGTAAATTGAATGAGCACTCTTGTTGAAGGAACAAATTCGCGAATGGACCAGACTTTCTAATGAACCATTTGAACAGCCCTCTCTTTGACATCAGATTTCCTTCCTGACATAAAACTGTAAAAAAATAATCTGAATTATTACTTCTGTTACAGTGCCATTTTGCTCAAAATATTTTATTCAGGGAGATTCATATATAATTACCCACCTAATAAAAGGAGCTATTAGGTTGTAAAGATCCTATCCCTTCCATGCTCTTTTAAAATTATGACCTACTCAAGCTTGAAATCAAAGGCAGAGCTGAAAGGAATAATTCAGCTGAAACTCTCTCATTGGGTTTTCAAGTCACCTAACTGATAAATATGCAAACTAGCTCCCTTTTGGCGATTCAGCTGCATAAACAAACAGGGATTAACTCCAAATGCAGCTGAAAATTCAGAAACTAAAAGGTTGCACACAAAATGTTCTTAATTTTAGCTAGTTCCAAGCTGTAGATAAACATGGCAATAGGAGTTTAAAACTATAGTCCACAGTTTAAGATGCTGCTTTGAAAACTATCCGCTGGATTTATGATGTGCCAGAAGTGTCAGGTGGCACCTACCCCTCTGCTTCCCCCTGACTCTGACACAGGTGTGGTGTAAAAGATTCCCTTAACAACAGGGTCTAGTGACCAATGCTTACCAACACTGACCCTGCAGGCAGAGTTGGCATTCTTCAAGAGAAGGTACTGTTAGGAGCTACCTTTTACATATCTTCCCTTCCTTGGGGCCTGCTCTCAGGGAGTCTGCCATTTCTAAGGGGAAGAAGACAGGTGATATTGGCCAGTGCACCATATGACATGTGGAGCTGGCTGGCTATTTCACCCAACGCTAGTTGCCAAGGAGAACTCAGGAAGGGATGGGGTGAAGGGTTGGGGGCATTCTTCTGGTCAAACTCCTAAGGAAGATGGCCTTGGTGAAGCTTTGAAATTGCATCACAGTGTGGTATGGCACAAAAGCCACCCAAATTGAAAAGTGTCCTATTACAAGCTTAATCATATAATTACTATGTGTCTGAGAAGATTGCATATTATATCCTCTTTCTGGAAATGTACTGCTGCTGGCAGAATACCACTAGTTGCAGATTTTTATGTTCCTAGACTACAGACATAAATGTTAACCAAGGGTGGATTTACAAATACTTGCCAAAATGAGTGAATTTTATAGCCACTCACTAATATCCACCACTTGTGTAAGATGAATGACTGAGTTACAAACATAAGCATTCTCTGCCTTTTGTTTGCTATTTACTTTTTGTGCTGTAAGGAAAACATCCAATCCTTTGGTGCTATGGCATGAGAGATTCCCATGGGTGCTTTGTATGTTAAAGTTGAAAATAAAATAGTGAGCTTGCACTGGTTTGCCATGGTATGGTACAGGCTTAAATAATGCACTTGCATTTTGTAAGACTAGACCTACACATTAAACAACAGGCCTTGACAAAGGAAAACATAGGCATTAGTTATGACAGTGTGGTCACTGCAGTGGCAAAGGCCCAGGACTATTCTAGCAGCTTAAATTTTGACATTGCAGTGAAAATGCATCTTTGCTTTTGTTTAGGGACCTCATAGTCATCATTTGAAAATTCCTGATGCCTATGAAAGAAGGAATGCTTATTCCTTCTGAACTGCTTCAGGATCTTCCTTAGCTGAGTGGTCCTGATAGGTGACCTGTACACTGGTTAGAGTTCTTGGACACAGGTGTGCTATTTATGGGTAATTGGTATGCTGCAAAGTTCCCGGAAAATTCTCCTCATCCATTGGGAAATACGTGTTAAAAGGCTGAGCCTGTGATGGCATTGAGCTGCTTCATGAGTCCTTCCAAACTTGCCATTTGTTCACTGAGATCATCCTGTTCATACACCTATAAAGAGAATGACAGCCAAGAGTTAGTACCAAATATTGATCCATTTCTTTATGAAGGCTGGGGCCACAGCTAGTTGGGACCCTCAGTATTCTCAAGTCTGACCTAGGGGCCCACAGCCAGGGCTGTCCTAGGAATATATTCACTGAATGAAGATGCTAGTAATTAAAAAGCGGGTAGTAAGAGATTACATATTGTTTCACCCCCATTCCATCTCCATCTGTGACAAGGAAGATGTTTCAGAGTCAAAAAGATTGGGTTTCAAATCAAGTTCTCCCAATTACTAGCTCTGTGGTCTAAGACAAGTGAGTGCACCTCTCTGATACAGTTTTCTTCATCTATAAAATGATAATGACATCTATTTCATAGGCTATTCTGAGCCTCCTGAGACATGTTTAATGCCCATGATGGGGTCTGACATATGGTGGATATTCAATACATTAGCTCACTAGGTTACCCATCAAGATATGAATGGATTATTTTTCCTCTATATCATGACATAGATACATTTTTTGTATGTGAGAACTCAATGGGCTTTGCCTTGACCAATGAAACGCCTGGGGATTATGACTTTAGTTTGTGTGTGGAAACAAAATTCATGCCCCAAACCAGAATCAGTCCTCTTTGGCACAATTTGAATGGTGGATAAAAGAAGAGGTTGAACTGCAGAACGCCGGGTGAACTGTGACTAACTCACTCTGTAAACTCACTCACTGTAAGTTGCTATTACCATGTCAATAAGTAATAAGATTATTAGTTATCACAAATACCAGGTCACTAACCTTAGTTTCAGAAGGTATGGGAAGAACTTAGAAATCCTTATTAAAAGAAAAATTCTCAGGTAGTTTTGAGAGTTAGCCAGATGGGGAAACAAGATGTGACACTGATTTGAATCCCAGTCCTTTTATATACTTGCACATTTCTTTTGAGTCAGTCTCTCCTTACTTGTAAAATGAGAATAGCAAGCTTGCCTTTTGATTAGTTAGGAGGATTCAACAAGTCAGTGGTGCCCCGTGGTAAGTGTTCAATAAATGTTAGTTTTCTTCTTTTCCTTTCTTTAATATATTTGTTTTGACTTATATAGATGTTCTACTTATTATTCTTGGCTAGTGCATTCCATTGATTAAATGATTGGACCAATGATGCCTGAGTCATAATTTCTAGCTCTGCATAGGCCAAGACACATTCCTTAGTACCATAGTCAGAGACGTATATGTAATCTTGCCAAATAAATGCCCTTGATCTTAAGAGAGCATTGATAGAATTTGCATGGGTCAGGGGTAGGCACAAAGCTACTCCAACCACTGAAAAAACAGCTCAAAATGTATGGTATTAATGTATGAGTTTCCTATAGAAATCTCAGCATGCCAGTGAATGATTTGGGCATACACCACCCAATCTTCAGGGCTTAATGGGGGACTGAAAAGCTTCTAGTTTGGCTAAAAGGCTGTTTACATAAATTTGAGATAAGTTGAAGTGAGGGGATTACTAGGTAATTCATTTCCAAAAATGTTGTTTTCATTGTCTGGTTCTTCTCGAACCGTCTAGATTTCACTGTACAATATAGCAATCACTAGCCCCATGTAACTATTATATTCTTAAAATGTGCCTAGTCTAGGTTGGGTGTGAAATGTGTTTTACATGGAAAAATATGCACCAGTTTCAAAACAGTGCAAATGAATGCAAGATATCTTATTGACATTTGTAAATACTTATTGCATGTTGAGATGATAATATATTGGAAATATTGGGTTAGTAAAACGTATTAACTTCACCTATTTATTTTTACATCTTTTAATGTGGCTTCTAGTCAATTTAAAATTACACATTATATTTTCACAGGCATGTGCTGGTCTAGATTATTTGCCCCGTTTCTGTATTTCCTTCAGTATGTGTTTCTTATTGCTTTTAATACTATACCTTCGGCTGTCACTCTTTAGAGTCAATCTGAAATGTAAAAATAGGCCTATCTGACATGACTCCTTATGAGATGAGACACTTCATGTAAATTTAGGAGTTTGATTTTATTTGAAATGTGGCCATAAACCTTGAGACTAAACAGATACTGAAGTAAACAGCTATATTCTGACAAAAGTGCATTAGATTCTTATAAATTTGAATCTTTGAAAAGTATTGCTAAGTATTTATCACTCATCTGCTATCACTCATCTGCCAAAACATTCCCAGACACATACACATACTCAGCTTCCTTGGTCTCTATGCAGTTAAAATATTTTATTGTTTGTAATACTGAAAAAAATTAAGAAAAACATATTGTTCTTAATTCAAATGAAATTATCCTTTGTTTTTAACAACAACCAGATATCAAAAAAGTATAATTTTTATTTAAAAAACTGGTAGTTGCATTGCTTACAGAGGACTGATTAAATGTGACCTACTTATTCCTTGATATTGTTAAAAATTCCTTTTTCAATATATTATTTACAAATTTTGCAGAAGATTTCATCAATGCATGAAGAAAACAGAAGCTAGATGGGAGGGTGGCAGATTATTCTCATTTCACAATATATGCTTGAAAAAGATCCAAATGTAATAACAAAATAGAATTTTAATCTGCTCTTTTCATCTTTTTTTCTCTTCTAGTACCCTGATTTTTCAAGGTATCTGATATGTTAATTCCTTAGGTGTCTTTTAAATGTTTTCTCTTGAATTATATTCAGAAACAACTAAAGCATACTATAAATAGCGCCTTTAGGTGACATCTTTTTGAATCTCCTTTACAGTGTATTTTTGGGATAAACGTTTTTTTCTTGTAAAATTCTGATTTTTTTTCTTTTCTCCATTGATGTTCTTTCTCAGTTTTCTAATTGGAACCCTTTTTAGCTTATGTCCTTAGTAAAACTGTGTGTCTTTAAATAATTAAACTTTGCCTTCTTATTTTCTAAATATGTCATTTCCTTTTTGTATTTCGTAAACTCCTTCATTTTTTTTATTTTGTACTTTCTTCTTTGCAATCATATATTTCTAGGCTATTGTATGATTTCAATAGTAAGATGTATAAAAGCTTCAAAAAACCCCTCATAATAGAGCTTTTTGTCACCATATTTTTTAATTTTAAAAAATAATTGTGTAAGTTGTTGTAGTAATGTGCACCTGTAGTCTTAGCTACTTGGGAAGCTGAGGCAGGAAAACTGCTTGAGCTAAGGAGTTCAGGGCTGTAGTGTACTATGATTGTGTCTGTGAATAGCCACTGCACTCCAGACTGGACCACACAGTAAGATACTGTCTCTAAAATAAAAAAAAAAAGAAAGCAGAAGAATTATATCATATTATTCATTTCCAAGAATGCCAAGGTATGATATATGAGGAAATACATATATATATATATATACACACACACACATATATATGTATGTATATATATTTTCTAATAAATCATATCTATGAGGAAATACCTCGGCATTTGTGGAAAAAAATATATATGTTCTTGGAAATAAATACATATATATATACACACACACATATATAAATATATGTTCATTCTTCTGTTTTCCTGTACTTAAATATGAAGAGGAAATATATACATATATATACACACACAAATATATATACACATGTGTACATATATATACACACATATATACACACATGTGTATATGTATATATACATATATATACACATATATATACACACATGTGTATATGTATATATACATATATATACACATGTGCATATGTATATATACATATATACACGTGCATATGTATATATACATATATATACACATGTGCATATGTATATACACATATATACACATACACATGTGCATATGTATATATACATATATATACATACACATATCCATGTGTATATGTATATATTATGTACATATATGGATGTAAACCCACACATGCTGTAGCTATCTGGTTGTATTTCCAAGACTGTCCTTAAGAATCAACTTTTTTACATAACTAAATCTCTGATATAATTTTTTTCATAGCTTTTATTTCGTCTTCATATTTAAGCACAGGAAAACAAAAGAACAAACAACAGTAAGAAAACAGTGGCCTAGGGTAAATGAACAGTACTCATTGGTTTAGATCCTATTACACAGCACCAGTCAATCCTTCCCTTGACGAGGCATGAATTTTAAAGATGCCCTTACATTGGCTGAATCCTCTGTTGGTTTGTGGCTCTCCTCAGACACTTCTGGGGCTGTTGGCACAGACACAGGAAGCAAAGGGGATCTTGCTTTTCCAGCCAACCCAAGGGAGGCTGTTTTCACATGGGTCTTAGGAAGAGTGGGCCCTGAAATAGAAAACACAGAGTGATGAAAGGAATGTAGAAAACATTCTGTGGAACACTTTCTCAGGTATATATGCCATATCCAGTGGATCGGCATTGATTTTAGGTTATTATTCATTCTGTAGTGTAGAGATGAATTCTGACACAATGAGTGAGGTCATTTTATATCTCCTAAATGGAAGACAAATTCTGATTAGGCTTCTCCAGATGCAGCTCCACTAGCCATATGTAATTGCAAGTAAATTCCAAATCACGCTGTGAAAAGTTGCTTGAGAGCTCTGGACTGTTCATCACACCCTATAAAGTGTCAGGCAAGGTTATTTGGTGCCAGTCTCAGCTTAGGGCCAGCAAGTCCTGTTCTAAACCATCTAAATAAGCCTTAAGTTGTCTAGCAGAACCAAAGAAGATTTGTGGAGTTAGAAGAGATGGTTGCTCTGGTCTACAAGTGAGCATTAGATGTTAGAATAAAATAAAGTCCATCACGGCTAACCAAATAGACTGTCATTCTTGATTCTATTTTGGAACAAAAAAAGATATCATTCTGCTCTAATCTTTATGGCTTTTGTCAATAAAAGACATTCTATTGCTCATGCAAATCATTTGAGGCACTGCTGAGTATCTAATAGATGATATTTCTGTCTACTATAAATAAGGACTGCCTTTTTGGGGGAAACTGAAATTTGCCTTATAAATCTTGCTTAGCTTGTAGCAATAATACAATTTTGTCCCTATAGCCTAAAATAAAACTTTATAAAGCCTTACTGAATCAGCTACTACACCTCCATAACTAAGGGGTTTTGTAATTCTTAGCATTGTAACCAAGAGTTCAGCAGAAAAGGTATTAGAGAAAGCCGTGAAAAGGCAGTGGCCTGAGTTCTCTACTGTCATGAGAGATGTCATTTTAGTCCTAATGGTTCTAATGTGGTCCCATAATTTGCTAAGAATAAGTTGTTTGGGCTACACTTTGGAAAACAGAATTCTAGTTAATAAAGCTCAGAGGTTACTCCACAATCAGTTAGGTAAATAGGAGTCATCTGTTTATTGGGAAGAAAACAATGAAAATAATAAATAGATCTAATAAATCAGCAATCTGCCAGGTGCTGGTCACTAGAAATGATAAATCCTGACATAAGCATCTTTTTCCTTACCATGACCTAACATGAAATTTCTTCATATTTATACTTTTTTACTCTTAAACTTTAGTGATAAAAAGTCTGTAATTCGAGTGATTTATAGGAGGGTGATATTCTCTTTGTGGTACCTCAGACAAGAAGTGAAATGAAACCTGAATTGTTTCCTTAAGAGTGGAAATATATTTACTGAATGGCTACAAAAGTCTAGATCTATGCCAAGCATTTTAATTTCATTTGGGGCAAAATAACGTGGTGAAGGAGAATTGGGGATTTACAGTAAGTCTAGTGTGCATTCAGATCTATGCAATTTCTTGTCAAGTAAACCTGTCTTGGCCTGTTTTTCATCTGTGAAATAGGAAAGATACTAGTAATTTGTTAGGATGAAATGAGATTATGTATTTAAAGTGGCTGATACTAGTAACTTGTTCAAAGAGGGTTAACTATTCACGTTGTGAAAAGTTGCCTGGGTTAACTATTCACGTTGTAAAAAGTTGCCTATGAAATGTCAGGCAAGCTTATTTGGTGCCAACAATAGTTATCAAAAGAGGGCTATTTTTAATATTAATCATCATATATTGTTATTATATATTAATATTTTTCCAAACAATCCTGCTATATATTCTTATTCTTGGTTCACATATGGAGGTGCCAAAATGAAGAAAAAATAAGTAACTTGCCTAAGTTCACACATTTAGAAATGGGCAGGCAGTATAAGAGTTTGCACCAACACCTGTCCAACTCCATGAAGCAAATGAAGGTTGATCACTAGCTTGTTGACCTAGCCCATCCAATTTACATGGGTTTTTTGAGGAAGCAATATCGATGAACATAAAATCTAGTTCAAGGACTATAAATTTGGGGGTAAAGACTACTTTTTATATCATTGTTTCTTATAACTGACTTGTAATTTAAAGGGAGAAACAAAACTTTAATCAACTCCAACACTGTTTTTTAAATATATACAAACATAAAACTTGCTGTAAGCATCATACCTTATAGTTCTTACGCTATGCTATAAAACAAAAACACACAAAGTTAAACAGAAAGGGCCTATAAAAATAGTACAATTTGGATTATAATTATTAATTTAATATGATCAGTGAGATTGTTGGGCTAAAACAAAATTGCCATATGAATTTGATACTGTTGCTATGTCATGATCATTTTGGGTTTGTCGTATATAGCCAGTTTTCATTATGAACATTTTCTAACTCAACAGTATGCAAGATCTCATTCATACAGGGATTGTAATGTCACGTGATCCTCACTGGATGTGAATGGTTTACCTCTAACCCCCCAGGTACCTTTTTTTTTTTTTTTTTTTTTTTTTTTTTTTTTTTTTTAGCTTATGATTAAAATAACAATGGTTTTACAGATACCAAATTAATTTTAAACCAAAAATGGAAGGCAGGCCCAAAAAAACATGGCAG